>CP139509.1:450122938-450374771 GCA_021014915.2 Artemisia tridentata subsp. tridentata | reverse complement strand
AAGAAAAACCAAAATGAACAAAGTTGCAGTAAATTTTGAAGAAAAACAATCCAGATATGCGAAGTGCCTGATTTGACTATCATTCAATAACTAATTTAATCATGATCCAAGTTCCTAACTGTCCATTGAGGAGGTTCAGGCATATTGTCATGTAACTAAAATTAGCGTTACTGTACAAGAGAATAAGAGGTGGCAATCTTGACAGGTCAAACGGGTTGCTTTTACAAGTTACTTCAGTAGCCAAAATCATAGTCGGGATACAGGAAAACACATGGGTCGATTCAGGCTGTTTTTTTATCTCTTACGGGTCAAACACGAAAAAGAATAAGTCAGGAATTACAATGGGAACTGCTAATACCTGAGTAGGATGCTGTCCTGGTCCATCCCCAGCATTAATAACCGGAATGTTAGCGGTCATGGCTGCTCTTCGTGTAGCACCACTTTCAAAATGTCGCATCACAATTATGTCTGAATACCCTTCAACTGTCCTTATAGTATCTGTAAAACAGTAACAAATCAAAATGATTCAGATGCCAAATTCAACCCAATTAGTAATATAATGGGTTCCTTATTAACGCCTTCATTATCTATAAAGAAGTTCTAAAAGAAAATAGAAAGTGTGTGAGGGTGAACCCAACCCAACCTACCTGGCTCGTTCAGACCCATACTTCAAAATAACATGTTTAGACTTTTGACCCAAACCCATTTTTAATTGTTACCTTCAAGTGTCTCTCCTTTTGCAGCTGAAGAAAATTCTCGTGCATTTTCCGTTGTCAAAACCTCCCCACCCAATCGTTTCATTGCTGATTCAAATGAAAGCCTTGTCCTAGTTGATGGCTCGTAAAATAGAGTAGCCATTAAATAACCTTTCAGAAGTTGGTTTCCACGTGACTTCTTCTCAATCGTTTCCATTTCACGTGCCACTTCAAATATAGCACTCAATATCTCTCTATCAAACTGTTGTGCTTCAATTACATCATCAAGTTGAAACACATTGCCTTTTAAAAAATTATAGCTATTGTTATTTTCAACGTTTAATGCCTTGCATTGGAGCTGCCTTCCAGATTGTTGACAGGTCATCGAGTTATGCCATGTCATCTTCGGATATGACAGGTCAGTAGATAAGCTGTTTTTCTTGAATTGCGCCAAATGCTTATTGCACATCAATTCATGATTTTTCAATGGACAAGTAGAAAATGCACAAGACGACATTCTCTCGAGTGGATTTCACCTGAATAGCGTCATTATATAAACTTGTGATGATAAGTATACAAACAAATGAAAAAGACACTAACCTTAATTTAGCATGTGGTTACAATCTAGGATGTCTTTTAGGGGTGTGCAATGAAACCAATTACTTTCAAGTGTTTGAGTATTATATTTATAACTTTTCGAGGTATAGCTCAAACTCAACAGCATTACAAAATCACTTCAAAAGTAGTTGTATAAAAAGTGATCATTAAGAAAAATATAAATTGCTAATCGTTTCATTCTAAATTTGCTTCTCCCGGTCACAATAATCAACTTCAACACGCACGTCCAAACACCCCATTACTTGACAAAGTCCAATTAAAATGACTAAATTACCTTTTTTCTTATAAAATTCAACTAAGTGTGGAGGGTGTGGTGACGGGTTTTACGTCGCCACATCAGCTCCACATTAGGATTTTACATTTTCCCTCTCCTTTCCCTCAACTTTTGGAATATCTCATTTGACTTAAAACTCAAACCAAAGTTAACTTTAAAGCCGGCGTTTGACGTTGCCTATAGAAGGCGATTATCTTATTATTCAGTCACACAAAAACATTAGTGAACCTTTTTTATTACGAGTATGTGGTAATCAATATAGTAGTTGCTTCAATGCAACAGAAATTATTCATCTAAGCCTCGAAAAGCATAAGCACATTCTAAATATCCCAATTCACATAAACATTTTCGGAAAAAAAAAAAAAAAAAAAAAAAAAAAAAAAAAAAAAAAAAAACCATTAACATTTCAGTTTTCAACTAAGCACTAAGAACCAAATACTTTTTACTTGAAATCAAACCATTATTGGATCATCTGAATAGTTGCTTGCAATTAACTCTAAATGAGGGCTTCTAATGCTCCTTTGGATATGCTAACTAGGGTCATTCAATGAATATTTCATTGGAGTTTGTCTAAGTGACAAACATAAACTTATGTTGACCATAAAAATGGGAAATTACCTTAGAAAAATTGAAACCCTTGTGGATGGATGTGTACTCGATTCCTGTACGGGAATACCATGTTCAGTCAAGCTTTATTGATATTACCATTCACATCCCTCAAGTTTGTATTTTCTATTAGAAACTAGAAAATATTTATCCCACTTAAACATCAAAATGACATATTTATTCATGACATGTTTTTTTGACTATGTTGTACATTATGTATTCAAAAGTTGTATTTTGGTATACGCGACATTTTGTAGGTTTGATTTATTGGAACTAAACGGATAAAAGTGTTGGAATTTATGTAATCTACTTATCATATAATAGCACATAATTAATCACAAGTACGCAGCGGAATAATAAGATCATATAGTGTATAATTAATTAACCTAAAAGAGAACATACCTTATTAGCTTCCTTTGCAATTAGGGTTTATAGAAAATCCCCAATTAAATCAAACGCAAGATCAAAACCCATAAACCCTAATTTAGGGTTTATAGAAATTGACTAAAGGGTTTAGTCGAATACTTCACCACCAAAAATCCAAAGTAGGATTTCTCTACGATCTCGCACACATGTTGTTATAGCAATTCAATTAGAATGTTAGTTCTCGATAACGTAACAAACCAATTACTTATATTCAAAAATCAAACCGAAACCATAACCATGAAGGTGCGGCCGATCGATCATGAAGGGAAAGAGAGGAGGAGAAAATTGGTTTGCTAGGTTTCACAAGATTAGAAAAATAATGAAGACTAAAGGCTTCATTATATAGTGTTCTAATTACTTGGAGTGCAAGCAAAGCCAATCCCACCTCTAATAGGGGTGTTCGGCCGATCCTTATGGGGAGAGGGATTCTAGATCCTTCTCCCCATATTTACAATCGGATCCTCTCACTTTTCGTCTAACGACTATTAGTTAACATCCATTAAGTAACATTTAATATAACAACCGTTAAATGGTATATTTACATGAAATAATTAATATAATACTTTATTAGTATTAATAATATAATTGAATCTTTAAACGTAACGCGTGCGATCCCATAGGATCAAGTTTGAAACCGGGCATACATTTATAAATATGTTCATAATCCAACAGCTCCCACTTGGACATATCTTAATAAACGTAATGACATCAGTTAGCGTCTAGCAACACGCCAATGCCCCTAGAACAACTAGAGTGTGGTTTCATGAAGCACAATTAATGATTCATCATTATAATATCCTTTTGTTTCAAATACCATGTTAAATATGGATATGGATCTAAGTCATTCCATAATTTAACTATTCTGTTTCTCGTTATATCTGATTGATCAAGATTACCAAAATCATCGGGACGTATTCCAGATCTCTTTTCACATACATCTGATCAACCCTACGAGAGGGCCCAATAGTATTATACTTTAAAACAAATTTGAAGGAACAAATTCTATCTTGACTACAAGCGTAATTCATGAATTTCACAACACTTCTGAAAACAACCCTTATAACTACCAGTTATGGATAGCGGTAAACTGTTTCACAGAAATGGGCTCCACCCACGACCATTCTGGCTTGTGTCTCAAGTCTGAGGATAAATAAAGTTTATCATTTATATGATTTACTTGATGTCAAAGATCCATAAAGTACAATCATGTTAGTTGGGATAAGTCCGATATGCAACCTTTGAATATCATGTCAGTTTGGCAAGACCTTCCATCAATATACTAAGTATATTTTTAACCAATCCCTCAGATTTGTCTTAATTCAATCATATTCCCATATGATTGATCGACAATGGACATTTAGAATAACATAAGTTATTCATGGAGTTAAACATGCAAATATAGGATACAACTTATTATAAATGAAAACAAACGTACCAAGTACTTTAATTCATTAAAAATAACAATTCTTTAATACATCCCTTATCCAAATACTAAGTAGATTAATGCATGATAATTCTAGTTGATGTCTTATGCCTCAAGTCATGACAATCACACTTGTTGACAAGGCATAAATTCAACTAGATTTGATCTAACGGAATTTTGAGAATACTTATTTCAAGAATTCAATTAGTCAAGTTCTTGTATGTGTGCATTCAAATATCTTGATATTACCACATAATATTTCATAATGTGCGTGATAACCTCAACCACCAATCTATGATAATCATCTTTCAAACTTCTAAAGTTTAAAGTATCCTTATTCTTTACTGTATAATGCAACTATGCTCTTTGTTGAGCACGACTAGTCCACATGTTCATCATTAAGGATGAAATTCAACCATGACTAGTATTAAGTGTCGTCTCAATTAAACAAGAATCATTGTATAAAAACAACAATATGTTCTTTTTAAAATTCATAAACTATGAATATTTATTTTGTAGTGTTTGGTGCCTTCCAAAACTTCAAGTTTGTTGACTATGAAAATTACGCAACAATTGCCGTATGTACATCCATAGAATCTGGGAAACATCTCCTGGCTGAGGAATGTAATTCTAAATCCAAACATATTCCATTAAAATATTTATTACACTAGTTATCTAATAACTTTCAATTAGATATCAATGTTGTCAAATCATCTTGCATTCAAGCATGATACAACAATTTATCTACACAGCATGATGTACATAAAGAATCCTTGAGTCAAACTTAGATCTTATTCTTGTTTTATCTTATCAAAAGATATATATCCATTGAGACTTTCTAAATGATATGTCATGTTCGATTAGACTCATTAATTTACCGCACATGTTTATAACAATAAACATATATTCCAAGGTTATATGTTTTACTTCCTAAATCTTTCAAGTGAAGTTTCATTCTAAACTTAACATTTAACTCAGATAGAATGTTACTTCCTATATGTTATACAACATATATGATTTAAGAAAATAAACATAATACTCCCACTAGCTTTCAGGAATACTTAGGAGTTATCTTATTTTAATTATAAATCAAAACTTGGATTTAAAATTTAAACATAAGACTCATCTCCTAGATGCATGCATTGATCCATACTTAGATTCTTGCATTTTGTACACTTTTAAAGATTATATGAATTCATAAAACTCTTGATTACTTACCGTCCTCGCAAAAGTAATCACACAAGAAAGAGTTTTATATTCCATTTTCAAATTTCATTTTAATGAAAATAAGTATGACAATTATCATCTTTATATATATTTAATGTGCCTAGGAAAGAATATCAATCACAGTTAATTGTTTAAGTATGATTAATAATCTTGTCACAAAACATGCATTAAATATGTGTACAATATTGTCCATATGAGCTTTACACAAAGAATCAAACCACTAGGGTTTTCCTTCTCTTTAAAGAAACTCACCTTCATTCTCTAGTCTAACTATTTAGATTAAGATAATCCAACTTTCCAAAAATTGATTATCTTTATGGACAACATCTTATCATTCATAACATGAGTAATTTACCAAATTCAATATTTGGCAATGCATCATTATGATTAACAGGTTTACTATGATCCTGTAACTCATATTCCTCAGCATTGATACAAAGAATATCAATCAAGTGTTTGAGGTATCCTTGCGGATCTATGAATGAGAATTCCATCATCTTGAGGTTTAACATTTACATGTGTAGCCTCATCATGATATTCACTAGTGTGTTTTAGAAGGTTATGTATTTTGTAATTGTATCTCTTCTAGATCTAAAAACTCCCACTTGCATTTTGTAATTTAGAGACTATCTATAAATACTTAGCATGTAAACAAACAATAAATTGTTCTCTTTTGGGACATTACAAAACACATTGACAGTTCCCGACTCTAGTTTGTTAATAACCTGCTTAATAAGAAGTTTAACAAATTCAGAACTTCAATTTTAAGACTTAATGTGATTCCTCACAATCCATAATATAATGGTGTCTTATTATCCTTCTAGGTTGGAGTATTATTGAGTATATACAATGGATACTCAATTTTCTAACCTTGATAAGTTTTGGAAGAAAAGAAGTTATATTTATCTTGAATCAAACGATACAAATAGAGTTTGATTCTCCTAACTGAACATACCATTAACTTGTGGTATTTCATTAGAATTAATATTGTGAGACAATCTAACAACATGTAAGATAAACATATACTCTTTGGCTTACCTATTTACCAACTAAGTCAAACTGAATGGTATAATATAATTTCCAAGCCAATTGCATGCTTTATAACACAAGTACTCTTTGACCAAGTCACCGACTTCATGTCCATGTCTCAACAAGAAGACATAGACTGTTATAATCCCACTATTCGTTATATAAATCATTGATCAACTCAATGACTTCATGTATATGTGTCTTAATAAGAAGACATAAGCATGTATAATGATAAGGATTTATTTGGTACCTTTTTAAGGGGTCATTTAGTCCCTAAAGTCATATGAATATGATCAAATATTGCCCTAAATCATTTCTTTTTGCATTTTAGATACCTGGGATGAGAAAGATGAAAATCGGCATGTTTTGGACCACATTGGACGAAGAAACAAAGAAAATTGATCAAGTCATGAATCTGTCAGACATGGGGATCTGACGGCGTCACGACCTACTAAGTGACACCGCCACTTGCATTTGAAGATCAAGATTCAGTGAAAGATTAACAAGCGACGGCTCAGAAATATTATAAGGCAACGACGTCACAAGTCCTGACGGCGTCAGAAGACATAGAGCGACGCCGTCACAACGACGATTCAGCAAAGACGAAACCCTAAATGGCGGCGGGCTGACGGCGTCACAACCCATAACGTGACGCCGTCACAAGTGTAAATCTTTATATATTTTGCGTATTTTTCTCATTCATTGTAACATCTTGAAGTGACACTTGGGAAGGTGAAACCCTAGACGAATTTGCAGCTTTTGTAAGGCTTTTTATAGCCAATCTCTCCATGTTTTATTGAAGATAAGTGATTCATTCTTAATCATTCAATATATCTATGTGTTGTTTGATTGTAGGCTTTTCTTCTCTTCACTTTAACATGCTAGGCTAAATTAATTAGAGTTTGCTTAGATCTAATGAAATCTAGTAGTTGATTATTGATTGTCGTCTCTTGTTTAATTGATTGGCTCACGTTAGAATAAGAAAACCTGCTTAACTCTTATATGTAATAGCTTGTCCATCTTATAAAACGCAACCCTAGAGTGCACTAGTTGGTTTTTCTTGTTGTATTTATTGCGTGAATTGTGGCTTGTAGATCCTAGAAGACTTAATAGACTTTAAGGTTTATAGGGGAGACTTATATGTTCATAGAGTTGGGGCATTCGGTACCTCCCCACGACCAATAGAAAGGAATACAACGATTCAATTAAAATAGGACGTGACAATTCGACTAATCAATAGGATATTACTAGGGAGTAAAGATATCTACGTGAACACCCTTTCCTATCATAAGAGTTACCACTTTACTTTTCTTGCATATTAGTTAGATTTAGTATAATTTGTTTTAGTTAACTAGTAGCTAAAACGCCCACTCTTCAAACCCCGAGATTTTTACTTGCTTTCTAAAAAATATAAAAATACAAAAAGAATCATACCTCACCTTTAGACCTATCTCGACATACACTTCGACCTTCACAACACTATTCCCTTAGAGAACGATCAATCCCCCGTGTCTTACCTATACTACACTACAACGATTAGGTACACTGCCTAGGAGGATTGTAAAACTTCTTGTGAGGTCTTACAACCGCCGCATCAAGTTTTTGGCGCCATTGTCGTTGAATAGTTTAGGTTTCGATTTCTATCTCGTTTAGGTCTACTCACTAGATTCCTATCAAGTGAGATTTTTCTTTTTCTTTTTATTAGCTTTCTTTAGTATATCTTTTCTTTGTTCCCTTTGTTCGTAAACCATATCACTTGCCATCATGGTGGGTGATAACGTCTTTGAACCACAACAACCACAACAACACCAAGCACCACTAAATCACCAACAACCACCCGAACCACCTCGAGCCCGTACTCTAGGTGAGTACTCCAAACCAAGCTACCAAGGCTATCGAAACACCATTGAGCTCCCCCAAAGAGCCAATGTGTCTCCCTTACGATCCGACACTATCCGGTTGGTGCAAAACGGGTGTGCATTCCATGGACTTCGTTCCAAAGATCCAAACCAACATCTCAAGGATTTTCTTAAAATTGTTGATTCCGTTGACCTTGATGTTGCTACTCAGGAGACGACGCGCTTGCGTCTCTTCCAATTCTCTCTACATGACCAAGCTAGTAATTTTTTTTGGTGCAAAAGGTGAATTCATTATATTAACAACTCAAAAAGTACATCATAAACAAGATACTGAGTGAACACTCTCACCTCAGTATAATACCAACACTACATTCATCTGATATCAGCTAGGACTATTCTATATATCAGACAACATACTAAACAAGAACTATCCAAACAGACCAAACTGCACTGTAACATAAACCATGCCAATTTGTCTCCACTGAATTCACCAATAAGGCACCTACCATCTAACTACATTTCCACATCACTTCCCCATCAAGACCATTCCTCCAGCACCCACAATGATCAAGACAGGACAAAACCCATAACCCATCTATGGAGGGGGGAGGGGGCTCTTCCAAACAACCTACATTTCCCTCTCAAACAAAGGCTTCAGTTGCTTGGAAACACTCTCCCTCCATGATGACCAACCATTACCTCCTATGCCAATGTATTGAGTGGACCAAGCAGGTTCATCTTTCACTCCTCGCTATTCCACTCATCATACATTGGCCGCCCAAGCCATTTACCCTTCACAATGGGAGAATCTACTTTATGGTACATTCATACTGATTAATCCTCCTATTTAGCCAAACAAGCCTGTCCAATTTCCTCCCAAGGCCAAATTGGAGCAGGCAAGAGGTTATCATATGTACAGATATACCAGTTAGAACTCCAAGGTACAAGATTTCTACTCATTGTAATGGCCTGCATTAACAACATCAGCAATTAAGTTGCAAACTGCTGCTGTTGTCCAGAGATCAAAACACCCCCTTATCCAGCAGGGCAAAAAACAACAGATATACCACAAACCCATACTGCCTCAATCATTCTGCATAATCATGAACCTTGCTTAGAACTTAACTGCATATATCTTCATAAAACTGAAATAGACTCAAAATATCCTATATTCCAAACACCCTGAAACCTTTTCACCTCAATACTCACCCTCCATATACTGACATCTCAGGCTATCTTTCTATGGAACTTAACACCCCAAATTCTTTCAGCTTCATCAATAGCACTGGAATTCTTAACCTTTAAACTCATAAGTCTCATCTTGACAGTTTCTTCAATAATCTTCTGCACATCTTCATCTGACCTTTGTTCCTTTCTAAATTGTCTAGCATTCCTTTCTATCCATAAAAAATAAACTGAAGCACCCAAACATAGCCTTCTAATCATACTCCAAATGGAATCGTTCCATATTTGTTGATTGAGAGCTTCCACTATATCATCCCATATAGCAGGCAAGTTATCAATGTTCATTTTTTCCTGTATTCTTTCCCAAATTCTTTTGGAGAAGTCACATTCAAAGAAAAGGTGATTATGAGAATCTGGAACTTTATTGCACAATGAGCATAACATCACATTGTTTGGCTGCCATTTCATGAATCTGTCCCGTGTATTAAATTTTCTCTGCAAGGCTACCCATAATATGAAGGCATGTCTAGGTATGCACTGGGAGAATCACACCATCCTATTCCATAAAACAATATCTTGTTTCTCATATAGATCTTGCCAAACAGTCTTAATTGAGAATTTGACAACTTTTCCTTCAGAATTCTTCCATACAACTTTATCCCTCACCCTATCAATCAGAGTAGGAACATTCAGGCTCACTATTTGAGGATATCTCTGACTCCAATCTTGTGGCCATTTCCATCTATTCCCATCTATCATCTCACTTACAGTTATGTTTCTGTCAAGCCTAGCAGTATAAAGACTCCTATAAGAAATGTGATTAATCAATGGACCAATGCTTGCCCAGTTATCAAACCACATTGAGGTAACTGTTCCATTGCCAATTTTGCAGACCAGATGCTGCTTAACCAAATCCCTTATACTCATCAAATCTTTCCAACACCAACTATCATTTTTGTTACATTGAACTGTCCATATACTATTTTCAGTCAATCTAACAGAGTGTACCCATTTCACCCATAGAGAGTCTTTTTTGATTGCAATGTTCCAAATATGCTTTACTAACATTGCTTTGTTCCATAAGGCTAAGTTCTTGATCCCCCAGACCCCCTTTTTCTTTTGACTTACACACATTAGTCCAAGCTATTTTTGCCTTCCCCTTAGTTAACTCCCCCTGACACCATAAGAAGCCTTTGAGAATCTTATTGATTGAATCTATAACTGTTTGTGGGAGAAGAAAAACAGATGACCAATAGACTTGAATGGATGCCAGAACAACAGAGATCAGTTGAAGTCTTCCTGCAAAAGAAAGACTCTTGTTTCTCCAATCATTCACTCTTTTAACCACCTTATCAATCAAAATTTTACACTGCTTAACACCAAGGCTTCTTGTAATCAATGGTACACCTAAGTACTTAACAGGCAATTCCCCCACAACAAATGGCATTATGTTCAGAATCTCCACTCTTTCCTCTCTCTTAAGGCTGCCAAAAAAAATTGTGCTTTTATTTGGATTAGGTAAGAGACCAGAGGCTTCACTAAATTCATCCAATGCTTCTTTTAAAACTTTTACAGATTGCACATCCCCATTACATAAAAGCAAAAGGTCATCTGCAAAGCAGAGATGAGTAAGTCTAACCCCTTTGCAGCCTTTATGAAATCTGAATTCAGGATGCATTCTAATTCTTCTTTCTATCATTAATGTGAACACTTCCATTACTAGTGTAAAAAGGTAAGGAGATATGGGATCTCCTTGCCTCAAACCCCTAGCTCCTTTAAAGTACCCATATTTTTCTCCATTAACATTGACAGAGTATTGAGCACTAGTAACGCATTTCATTATCCACTTCACCATAGTTTCATGTAATCCAAACTGTTTCAAACATTCTTCTAAGAATCCCCAATTGACAGTGTCATAAGCCTTTTAGATGTCAATCTTCAATGCCAGTCTTTTTGCCCCATTCCTCTGATTATACCCTTTCATTAGCTCTTGAGTCAACATAATATTGTCTTGGATTTGTCTGCCAGGGATGAAGGCACTCTGATTTTCATTAACCAGTTTTTTCATTAACCATACTTTTAACTGCTTGCTCAGTTCTTAAGAACATATGAAAATGTTTAACAAACTGATCTGCCACCTCTGTTCCTTCAAATCTATTACCCATTACATCACATACAAATTCAATCTTATTTTTGTTAATTCTCCCTTTAATCATTCTATGGAAGAAAGATGTATTCTGGTCACCTGCACTCAACCACTCAATCTTTTCTTTTTGAAATAAGAACTTTTCCTCATCACTAACAACATCATGATACTCTTGTAACAAACCTACCATGTCTTCCTTTAGAGTAGAGTTATGGGGATCTAAATCCAAAATTTTTTGTTTTTCCTTCAGTAAATTTCTTAATTTCTCAACTCTCTCAAAGATATTGCCATTTTTCTAATTCAATTTTCTCATAGCAGGTTTAAGATGTTTTAATTTCTTAACAAGTTTAAACATCCTACACCCATGAATCTCCTCATTCCAACCATTTGCAACAATCTGAATAAATTCAGGTTTATCACATATATAGTTTGCAAGTTTGAAGGATTTTTTCTTTTTGACTTCACTCATAGGGAAAGTAAGCAAACCAGGGGGAGTGATCAGAAGTCAAATATGGGAGGAAAATGGCATGAGCAGCATTGTAAGTGGAAAGGAACTCTTCATTCACCATAATTCTATCAAGCTTCTTCATAATTCCAGGGACCATACTATGAGGATTCTTTGACCATGTGAAAAAGAGACCACTACTGCACAAATCAGTTACCTCCAGTTTGTTCACACATTCAGCAAATTCTTCCATATCAGTTGACAGATGAGAACCACCAAGCGTATGTTCATTAGTATTAAGAGTCACATTCATATCCCCCATAACTAACCAAGGGGACCCATTGGTGATGCTCTTGTGATTAATCAGCTCACTCCACAAATCTATTCTATCAACCCCTTTATTCTTAGATAAACAAATGAGATATATGATTGAATTTTGGTCTGTTTATGTTCAATAAAGCACAACATGGACTGAGCAGAGCAACCAACAGTCATCAAATTGACCTTTTCACTATTCCATCCAATTATAATTCTACAACCATTCCTGCTGAACATACTGTTTGAATTCCATTCCCATTTACCAAAAGTTTTACCACATGTTTTAAAGAGTTTCTTAGCTTTCAAATGAGTTTCAATGATAGTACAAACAACCAGTTTCTCTTCCTTAATCAGCTTCCTAACTTCTTCTTGTCTATTTCCTTGATTCAACCCCCTAACATTCCATACTGCAATCTTCATACTTGTTTATTCAAGAACTACTTCTTCCACAATCCCCTCTACCATATCTTCTGTTATGGCTTTGGCAATTCCATCTATTTCCTCATAAACATCCTCCTCTATACTACCTTTGTCATCAATGTTTGCTTCTCCTCTACCTTTCATCATCTTACAATGTTTCTGAAAGTAACATTTCATGGCCTCATTCCAGTCTTTGAACACTTCCTCTGAGGGTTTAACATTTCTCATTAAGTATTCATCAACTTCTTTCTTCCATTGTATCTCTTGATCACTATGCATTCCATCATTTGCCACCACCTCAAGCACTACATATTTATTTGCACTTTCCTTAAAAGCATTTAACATACCCTCTTTAACTGGCCATTTCTTCTTATTTGGACTTTCCTTTTGTTTCTCGGTATTTCGTGATTCAGTAGCATTATTAGTCACATTATTCTTAGATGTATGTCCTATATCCTTCTCACTCCCACTGTTTTTCTCCTTTTCAACATCACCACTTTTCCTCATGACTTGTTTATATTGAAACTTAGGCCCAGTAGGATGTCTCCTAAAACCCTCTTTTCTCCAATTCCCTCTATCATTATGAGAATTCTCTCGTTGAATATTCACCTTAGAGCCTCCTTTTGCATCCATTTTCTGCACATTCCCTGTATCATTTTTCTCATTACTCAGCCCAGGCATATTATTATTGTTCTTACACTTCATGTTGCTATGACCAAAAACTTTGCATTGATCACATAACTCAGGTTTCCATGAGTATTCCACATTGACATACTTCACCCTGGTTTGGACCTTGTTTGCATTCCTATAAACCACCTCAACTTTGTCAGTCAATCCTTTATGAGCATCAACCTCAACCAAAACTCTAGCATATTCCATTCTTCCTTTACCAGTCTTACATATTGTTGCAGTCATAGAGTCCATAATCAATGGCTTACCAACTCCACTAGCCAAAGTACTAATTCCCATGGTTGTCCATGCTTCCATTGGGATGTTAGTTAATTTTACCCAAACAGGAATCTTAAGAGGTTCAACCCTCTCTAAACATACATCAATGTCCCATTTCTGAACAACTAGAGGTTTGTTATTGACCATCCATGGTCCATTTTCCATAACAAATTGCATTCCCTCATCATTCTTAAATTTGAACAAAAAAGTCCCCTTATTATGCTGTATTATTTCATCAATCCCATATCTCCCCCATATTCTTCTAATATTATACCTCAATTCATTTATGGATATGTTACAACCAACAAAATAGCCACTTAAAGTAGACATCCAGTGTTTGCTGCCTAATTCCACAAGTTCTTCATTGAAAACCACCACTTCTTTATCAACATCAATGGTTTCAGTAGGTACAAACATCAAGCTATTACTTCCATTCTGATCTTTATTCACTATATCAGCATATGTACATACATTAACACTATCCTTAGATTGCTGGTTATTACTCTTATTATCATTCACTTCAGTAACATGCATATTCACATTTTTTGAAGCATTATCACAAACACCTGTAGAACTATCAGAATTGATTCCAGTATTATTCACATCTTTTGAGACATTATCACAAACACTTACAGTGCTACCAGTTGTCTGTTCAGGAGTATTCATGACGTCTTCCTCATTACTATCCTTTCTATTCACATCTGTTATCATATTTCCTTCTGTCAAACCCATACCACTATCCTTAGGCTTCTCAGTGTTCCCAATCATCTCTCCTTCTTTAGCCACATCCTTCCCCTTACCTGATTCAATTCCCCCCAAATTCGTATCCCTATTTTCATCCTCTATCATCTCATTAACATCTTTCATTCGTTTTTGACTTAAATTTCCTACAACATGATCATTATATCTTGACGGAACCTTTACTTGCCTTTTTAGTGTTTTCTTTTTATGCGACATACCGCTAAACTAATTCACAAATTCAATTGAAACTGAAATACATCTAATTCTAATGAAATCCAACAGATTAAATTTTTGGCACCAAAATGTGAAATTTGAAAACACGATAAAAATTGGGGAAAAGTATATCAAAATGTGAAGAATGAAAAACTGAATCGATTTAACGGATTAGAATTATGAAATGATTGCTAAATGAGATTAGATCTAAGATAAAATGAGGAAAATTACATGGTGGAAATGGTGAGAGAGTTGGTTAGAGAGGAGAGAGAGGAGAGAGTACACGCACCATGTTTATGACCAAGCTAGTAATTGACTTGAGCGTTTACCCCGCGGGATCTATCTCAACATGGGATGATCTTACTTCTCGTTTCCTCGCTCAATTTTTCCCACCGGGGAGAACTACTAAGCTAAGGAATGACATTTTGATGTTCCAACAACGTCAAGGTGAAACTCTTTATGAAGCGTGGACTCGTTTCAAGGACTTACTCCAAAAAGTCCCTCATCATGGCATTGATCTTTGGCTCCAAGTCCAAATTTTCTATGATCATGTCACCTCACCAAGCAAGCCATTGACCATGCGACCGGTGATAAGCTTCGTAAGAAGAATGTGAAAGAATCATGGGATATTACTGAAGATTTTGCCTTCTATAGAAACGAATCATGGGATGACCCTCGTGAATTGAGCAAGGTGGTTGACGCAATATCTTTGCCTGACAATATCTCCAAACTTTCCGAAGAGAAGCTCTGTGAGCTCGAAAAAAGGGTTGATTACCTATTGGAAAAACGGAGGAAACCACTCAATTCAACGCCCACTCCTACTCAGGTGATGGTCAACTCTGTCTCAACCCAAAAACCAATTCCTCTATCCGAGTCACCTCGTAGGGAAAACGCGAAATCCTTTTGAAAGTACACACGCCCTTCTTCGCCTCCTCGTAAGCTTGATCACAGCTTTGAAGTTCGAATGAGGGAATATATGTCGGCACATTCTGAGGGATTGGCAAAATTTGAAGAAGCTGTCTATAGACAATGAGAAGAGATGCAAGAGAAGATGGTGGGGATGATGAGTTTAGTGAAGGAGTATACTAAAACAAAAGATCTAGAAAAAGTGCTAGTGAGGAAAGAAAATCACACTTCCATCACCAAGCATGTGAATGCTATCTCTATCGTTCGAAAAGATGACAATGAAGTTGAGGGACAAGCAAGTAATGTGTTGAACGATGAAGAAGTCGATCAAAATATGATCGATGCCTAGAATATTGAATACAATGATGTTGCTAATAGTAAGTCATGTTTAGGAAAAGAGGAAGAAATAACCCATCGGGAAATAAAAGAGCGTAAAGGGGTGATTACGGAAGCACCCAAATCTCATCCAATCGCATACTACTTGAAACATAACATTAATAAGAAAACCATTAATAATCTAATAAATAACTTTAGACATAACGATGGGTTACAGAAGGCCTTCAAGGGAGAAACGGATAAAGAAGTGTATGATACATTACCCGTAGGACCTTTGTACGAAAGTCTTCTTAAAAGGAGTGTGGCTAAGAAACATGTAGTTCATGGAAATTTCGAGATACCCTATACCATTGGCGATTTAGAATACATGAATGCATTAGCCGATCAAGGTTTCGATGTGAACATAATTCCTCTATCAATCTACATTAAGTTGACTAGTGATAAGCCGGCTAGTACTAATATTAGGCTCTCCTTAGCAAATCACTCTTATGTGTATCCTATAGGAATAGCAGAGGATGTGTTAGTCGAAGTAGCAAATTTTGTATATCTGGTTGACTTTGTGATTGTTGACGACGAGGAAGATGAGTATATGCCCTTAATTTTAGGAACACCGTTCCTTGCGATGGCAAGAGCAAAGTGTGGAGAAGGGGTAATGATACTTAAGGCGGGTAAGAGCAAACTTAGGATGCATATGGTTCCTAGTTATATGAGTAAGTATAAGACAAAGAGAAAACTTGACATTGATCTAACGACACCCCGTAATCATGTCAAGCAAAAGATTATTTCATGGGAAGCAAGAATTAAAAATCACAAGGAACGTGAGATGGAAAGAGAAAGACGGAGAAGTGAGGATTCTACGGAACAATACATGGTGGGGCGTCATTATTCCTTGTATGACCATGATAAGGATGGTATTAAGAACGTGACGGAGGATGGAGTTACGTAGTAGGCCATGACTTTGAGTCTAACTCCAAGACTGGTAAATAATGAAAAACGCTTCTTGGGAGGCAACCCAAATTTTTAATTGTTTGTTTGTTTTGTTTGATTTCATATATATGTTTTATCATATTATTTATCTTTCATGTTTCGAATAAATTTGTGAAAATGTTTTATTTTGTTTTAAGCTCGTCTTAATTGCATATAAAGGTATTTTACAAAAAGATAAGTGTAGGGAAGATTATATTTGTTTAAAAAAAGTTAACAATTAATGATTAGCATGTATTTATGTGTTTTTTTGAGTCAAATGCTTGTATCGAGTCACAATGAATGTTTTACAGAATTTTCAGGTTTTAATTATTAGATTTTTCCAGAAACTTTCCAGGAAAACAAACGTAAAAATTCTGTCAGGTCTATCCTGACGGCATCAGGCACTGTAGCAACAGTTTTTACAGGTTTTTGTTTTTCTGTCGAAACTTAATTTTTGAAAATTTCCAGAATTTTTAAATTTCCAGGATTCCGTAAAAATTTATTTTGCAAGCATTATATCTTATTTGCTTTATAGGATTTAATTTTAGTATATATAGTGTTTACCGCCGATTTTACGCAAGGTTTCAAATAAATCATTCAAAGAAGGTATGCTAATAAAACATACAATATGTTTTGAAGAACTCTAACTTTAAAAAATTAGAGTGGCAAAACGTCGAGGTTAAACATAAGGCAAATAAAATTGAAGGTACCCTTTATTATTTTGATTATAGGATATTTTTTGCATCTCTATAACTGCTTTTGTATCTTCTGTTATTTCAGGTGTTGAAGATGAAATGTTTAATAAACAAACATACTTGGCACAATACATGTTAACAAAGGCACCAACACAATATAGTTTGTCTCATGCATTCAAAACCACGCAATTCTTTGTAACAATTTGCATTGTCCTTTATTTTTTTAGGGTTTTGCTATTTGTAGCCTTAAAAGTCATTGTTAAAGGAAAAAAAAACATTGCGTAAGTAGTTGTATATTTAGTTGGTTGTAGATGGTTAATTATAGGGATGAGTGCAGGGGCAGAGCTACGGAGGGGGCACGTTCCCCCCCCCCCCCAAACTTACCGGCATACTGTATTTTTTCGAAGATTCTTGTGTTTGTCGTCATTTTGCCCCCCCCCCCTGTAACCACTCGTAAAATTTCCCATTTAAACTTATTTACTTTACAGAATTATTATCCTTTTTCCACGGATAATTTTTTTTTATTTAATTGTATCTCCTATCTTATGTGACGTAGCTCACATCCTTGATAGACGTGCTCCCACATAGACCTGCCTAACAAACCTAATGTTTATTTCATAAACATATTTATATGAAAACATTACAAAATACCATTTACCATTTTACGATAAATCCTTAACCCAAGTACAAAACAAAACATTCACTATCTATATAGAATTTCTAGGAAACCCTAAAATTCATCATAACACCAAATATGAATGACTAAGCCTCAGAACATAAAAATACAACTCATCTGAGTTAATGTACAAGATACCAAAGCACCAGAAACCCTAATTCTATTTTGTTCCCGGTAAAACCCTAATTTCACATAAGTATGATTTTATGTATTCATTTCTCAAACCCTAATTTATTTATACAATATTTTTACAAAATAATAAGTGTACAAGTGATCTAAGCTAGAGTACAAGTCTTTTATGCATGAAATCATTTATTCACAAAATCTTTGATAAAACCCTATTTATATTTATTTTAAAGCACAAATTACAAACCATTCATGCATAACTTTTATAAATTATTTTTCCTAAACTCCTTAATTATTTTTACAAGTCTTTTAACACAAAGTACAAGTACCTAATGCATATAAACTAAAATTCCTATGTATTTACTTTTAAACATAATAAAAATTAACAAATAATTTTTATTACTTAATAAATTGTTGAAACTATATTTTTCTCGTGTTCTAAATAATAGTACAACTATATTAAGCATGTGTTACAAATTCTCTTAAGCCTAAATCATTTTCATTTTCATTACTTCTAAAATTCGGTTCATACAAAAATAACTAATAACCCTAATTATTTTCTAATCAACCAAGTAACTTAACTAGTTTAGTTAAGCTCCTAAACCTTAAGGTACAACTTCCTAAACCCTAAATACCACCACCTTAAGCCTCATTCGACCCTCCTCCTAAAACTTAGTTCGAACACAACTAAATTCCAACAAATATAACTTACACTAGATACATTCCCTATCTCCCAAAACACACGACACACACTTCTCCTTCTTCCTCTTCAATAAACATGTCCACATGTCCACCTTCAAATGCAAGAACCCTCCTCATTGGTAGATAAACCCTTGGCTGGAAATTCGAACACATCATCCCCTTCATTCTTTTCCCTCCTCAGCCCAAGTGGCACCCTCCTCCATTTCTCTCAGCCTTTGTCTCCTCATCTTGTCCCCTTATCTCTTCTTACAAACCCTAATTCCCACTTCTATAAATAGCATTCATATGTCACCCTTTAACTCACACCACAATTCTACTAAACCATTTCTCATACCACTCAAACCCTACCAAAACAACAACACAATATCATTTCATTTCCCTCCTGATCACAGCTAAATAACAACCCTAGAAAGACTTAAGAACCAAGGAGGAGTTGGTACTCAGGAAACAGATCCATTCGAACTCATAAAACTCTACTCGAGCTACAACCCTAAGTAAGTATTACAAACTCTTTTAAATTCAGTATCTTTACTTTATATGATCCTAGAAACACTAAAACATAATCACTAAAATGAAACATAATCAAAGATAACAAGTTTTCATTTCTTTTTCTTGTTTCTGATCTAACAGTAAAACCAACATACCCTATATGTTCGAGTTATTGTAATAACAAATCAATAATAACTAAAACATGTTAAAATATGTCAAACATAATCGTAGCATGCATAAAAACTAAGTTGCAAATGTTTAAAAGCCTTAAAACCCAATCGGGTATGTTTATGTCTTATGTGTCGAGCAGAAAAATAGCCCACATGGTCAACTTGTGACCTGAAAACCAACCGTCAAATGTTCATTATAAAATCTAATTTTTGGCAAAACTAAAGTTCACCCAGCTACCTTTGTTTAGGAAAAAGAATCATGGAAAACGGTTAAGATTTCATTTAGATATCAAGTTCCAAAGTTGGTCTTATATCGCTAAATATAGCAGCCTAAATATCAGCTATTACTTTTTAATTTTGTCAACCCAACTTACTGATTTTGAGACCAGTTTTCGACCCTTAAACAAGTACCATAAAATATGATTTTTGGCATGATTAAAGACCACCTAGCAAACTTTATTTAGGAGGAAAAATCATGTAATATGGTTAATCGAGTCAAAAGTTATTTAAGTCCAAAGTTTGTGTCATATCGCTAAAATAGAAACTTGATTTCCAGTTATGATATTTCAATAATAGTCGACCAGTAGCCTAAGTTTCAACCCAGTTTTCGACACCCATATGAACTCTAAAAATTCTGTATTTCTGGCATAACAAAGTTTACCTAGCAAACTTATTTTAGAAAGAACAATTTTGTAAAACGATCAATCGGGTAAAAAGTTATTGAACCTTAAAAACCACCCCATCGCTAAGGTTAAAAACCAATTTTCAGATTTTCATTAAAACTTGTTCTAACCTAGCGACTTTGACCAAATATTTCGAATAGCAAATGAATATCATAAAATACGGAACTTGACTCATTTTAAAGTCGACCTGACCAACTTTTTATAGGAATAGAAAGTTTATGAAATGATTTAGTTATCGCGTAAATATTTAAATCCAAAACTCTAGCGATATCACTAAGTCTATACATATTATTTTTAGATAATTAAAGTTTTCTTGGGCTGATTTTGTTAATATATTATATCAAGGGTCATTTTTGACAATATTAAATAAAAAGGGTAGAAAATGTTATTTTTTAAACTTAAGGGTAGAAACTGTCATTTTCCAAAGTTTAGGGTATAAACTGTCATTTGACCAAACCTTAGGGATTAAAACGTAACTTTTCATAACCATTATTTTTATCATTCCTATTTTTATTTTTATTTTCCAACTTAATATTAACATAATACGCTTATTTTATTAACGAATCAACGAACAAACGAATAAACAGAAAACATAAGAACGAAACGAAAAGAATAAATAAACATATAATCATCTGAAATGATTTCTAAATATTGACATAACAACCCAGGTTACTTGTCCGGAGACGTTTATCAACTTTCTTTCATTTTGTTTTCCATCCAGATTGCTAAGGTGAGTTTCATAGCCCCTACTTTTATACGTTTTGAACTATTTTTGGGGGAGATACATGCTCAATTACTTGTTTTATACTCAAAATATTCATACTCTTATGATACGCTTTACTTATGATACTTTTGGACATGAAATATAGATACGATATGTGCCTTAATGTGTTACACTTATTCTACACTTTATTCTTAGCAACTGTTTAACTCCTGGATGGAGCCGATGGAGAGGTATTGATAGTACTATCGGGTTGACACCCCCACCCTTGGTCCCAGATTCATGGCCATTGGTGAATATAATCCAGTTTATTCATGATACTTATTTATTCTAGTCGTGAGGTTCAGTTTGCTGTTATGCTTTACATTAAGTGTTTACATATATCGTATATACTCATGTCATACTATATTTTAGCAATGGGTTGTGAACACACATGTTGTAAATTTTGTATGGGCGGGATTTGCAACTGAGTGGATTTACAAGGCCTTTGCTGTGAAATCTTTATTCAAATACTTTACTCTTAAACTAAACTCTTTATGCCCTTGCTGGGAAATCTTTATTCAAATACTTTACATTTTATACTAAACTCTATGAACTCACCAACCTTTGTGTTGACACTTTTTAGCATGTTTATCTTAGGTTAGAAAGGCGATAGTGGATGCATGGATCATTTGCATGCTTTGGAGTCTAAGCTAATAACCTTTACCATTCAATCCATTTTGAAAACTCTTATGTATTATTATACTTTGGGACCTCATGTAATAACTCTGATTTAAATAAATTGAATGGTAACTTTTCAAAACGTCTCATTTAGAGGTCGTTTTCTATACCTTGTGCTTTATATTGAGAAGTAGCACCCCAGTGACACTATCGTTCCGCTGCGATATTTTGGGGGTGTTACAGATTGGTATCAGAGCCTTGGTTATAGAGAACTAGGTTGCATTTAGGAGCCTAGACTATAACCGTTATATACGTTAAGACTCTCATCCCTATCGCCTTGCATACGTAAAATTTTTCCCATTTATGTGCGCACTGTTAAATGTTATAGTATCTGCACCGGTAGGGGAATCTCATCATTTAGTCGAGTCATCAAAGGTGTGGAGCTCAGTGATAACTGGTTATTTAACTTAATCTTGTGACAGTTCTTGTTTGATGAGACATGGGATTAAGTTAAATAAGTGTTATCACTTAGCCGCAGAAAAATTTGATGACTTTACTGAAAAGTGGGATTTCTCTTAAGAATATTTTTAGGATAATCACCCTACTCTTTCGCCATTTAAGTAATGTCGAGATATGTGTGCTTGGTGATATGTACACGTGTGAAAGGAGGCAAGTATAATTATGGGTGGCCAACATAATTATAAGTGCATCACGACACACGTGGACATATGTAATCATGCGTACGTTAATCGGCATTGGCACCCCTTTAGGATAACCACTCGCGACGGGATTTTGTAAGAACATAAAGTATAAATTGATAACTCAAATGACGCTCACCTCATCTCCGACGTTCACTAAATCTCCTTCATTGCAGAGAGGCAATGGCAACAAGGAGATCAGCTCGCAACGCTAACCGAGGTAATGCCACACAAAGAGGTGGAAGGACTAGTGAACGTGGAGGTAGAGAAGGCGGTCGCGGCGTTAGTAACAACGACAATAACGATGGTGGAAACCCTGATTTTGCCGCCATCATCGCTCAACAACTCCAAACCTTGCTTCCAACTATCGTTACCCAAGTCGGCAATCACATCAACAACTCAGGAAACCACGGAAGCAGGAATGAAGATACCAATGGTGTAGGTGTGAATGAGACTACCACCCGTGCAAGTGGATGCACGTATAAGGAGTTTACGGCTTGCAAGCCAATAGAGTTTAATGGTAAGGGAGGTGCATTGGAATATACCCGCTGGATTGAAAAGATGGAGTCAGTGATCGACATTAGTAGCTGTGCAACACACCAGAAGGTGAAGTATGCTGCATGCTCGCTGTCAGGAAAGGCATTAACATGGTGGAACACGCAGATTCAAGCTAGAGGCAGAGAAGCAGCTGTGGGAATGACGTGGGACGACTTCAAGGCGCTGCTGAAAGAAGAATACTGTCCGGATAATGAGATGCAGAAGCTGGAAGATGAACTTTATCATCACTCTATGGTAGGGTCTGGTCATGCAACCTACACGGATCGATTTCATGAATTAGCAAGATTAGTTCCTCATCTAGTTACCCCTGAATCAAAGAGGATTGAGAGGTATATCTACGGTCTTGTCCCTGAAATTCGTGGAACTGTGAAAGCAACCGAGCCTTCCACAATTTAGAGTGCAATACTGAAAGCATGGACTCTAACAGATGAGATGGTTAGGAATGGAACTTTGAAGAACAATGATAAAAGGAGAGGAGCAAATGAGTCGGACAAGCAAACGGGTGCAATGGTTGACAACAAGAAGGCAAGAAACTTTGCGACCACTAGTTCTGGTCAGAAAGGATATGTAGGTCCATATCCTAAGTGTGCTAAATGCGCTTATCATCATCAGGAGTCTACGCCCTGCCGTGTGTGCACAAATTGCAATCAGTTGGGTCATTTTGCAAATCGGTGTAGAGCACCAGTAAATGCGGGCAATATGAAGAATAACCAAAGGACATGTTATGAGTGTAATAGCCCAAATCACCTTCGGAATGCATGTCCTAAGTTTAATAGGGCACTGAGACTAACACAGGGTAATCTAGCCTTAGCGGTTAATGGAAATAACCCAAACCCTGTAACTCAGAACAGTCCGCCTCGTGGTAGAGTTTACTACTTGGGTGACTCGGATGCAGCATAATGGGTACGCTTTTTCTAGAAAATTAGTATTCTATCATATTAGTCAATTCCAATGAAACTTAGTCTCGCCCTATAGAAACTATGCCTTTATTAGATAAGGAACCTAGATGCGTAAATTTTAGCATAATTGCTATAGGATATTCACTAACAAAGAAACACTTGTTTGGAGCTAGATTATGGATCGAATAGAATATGTAGAGAGAGAAAGAGATGGAACCTCTTAGAGAGAGAAACTAGTGATATATTAGATTAAGTGTGAAATGAGGTCCAACCCTTCCCATAGGTGGGAAGGGTGTATTTATAGTCCTTACATATTGTGCCCCTAGTGGGCTGTGGAGCAAGCTGACAGTGGGTAAAGACCCGACCCACTCCACAATATTAATAATAACTAAACTACTAATAATATTACTAATTATCCAACGAGCTATGATGTGCTAATAAGTACTCGGGGTGACTGAGTCTTCAACTGAATATTTATATTCCTAACAATCTCCCCCTAAGGGAGGTCACCCCGAAAGTAATGTTCTGAATTTTAGCACCTCTTCCTTGGATCTTGACTTGATAGCTCGTAGACCTTGATTCTTCTTTGTCAAAAAAAAATCTTTGTGCCTTTAGTAGTGAATTTGCGATGACTGTTCTTTGTTTTGGATGATCTTTGAGTATTCTTTGAAGTTATCATCCAACATGTGTCTTCAAGTCATCTTGTGGCTTCGTCATCATGAGAAGTTGTGATCTTGGAGCCTTCTTTGAGATCATCAGCCACCGTAAATCTCTGAGCTTATCCACTGCTGTGATATTGCCTCCATGTGAGTTGTTGTGACTTTTGGACTTGCATGCCCACACTTTTTCTGGATCATGATAACTTCATCAAAGTCGCGAAAGCTATGTTGTAGGTCTTTTGGTTATCATGATGTCTTTAAAAAATGCGTTGGACGTGTGAGCATGGAGTGTGGATTGACTTGTCTCATGCTGGATCAGGAACCACCATCACCATCTTTATATGTACCTGAAATAAAACAGTTAGCACTAAAGTTGGAGAACGAATATGGCTTTGTCATTCGTTCAGTGTGGTTGGATTAACCTTCGGATCCGTGAGGACCGACCTGTGATCAGGTAGAGTTCCCTTTAAAGAGAATTCTCCTTGACAGGAATTTCTAGCTTGTTGAATGACTCATCCAATGAATCCACATCGGAATTGTCATACAAGCATGTTCTCATACCGGAACATCTCAAAGCAGACAACACGGTTGAGTGAATCAGTGAATTAAATACCCACTGATTGACGAGAAATTGATTAGAAAAATCACTTGCGTGTCACTGGATAAACATTTTGTGCGACACGACAAGGGTTTTATAAATTGAATCACATTTCTGTCAAAAACACTTTTGTTTGAAAATTTTCACAATCAATGTGCTCGAAATACAGTTGGTGAGCACATTTGAAAGGTTTTCCAAAAGCGTCCGTCAATCCATTTCCTGGAACAAGTTTGATTCAAATGAGAATCGCCCCATCGTTTCTTTCCAGTTGTCACAAGGCTTGATCCATGAAGGATCTAACATGTCACCCACCAAGAGCTTGTTTGATGTTGGCTCTAGAAGGATTTCCATCTTCATTGTGAATACTTTACGTATCACTCGGATGTTCTGGCAATACCACAAGGATAATGCGTAGGACTCTTCATATATATTTTCTTGCTTTTCACGGTGTATGAAACAGCAAGCATATTGGAAATGTGTCCTTATGAGATTAATTGATGATCTATTGGCTCTAGACTCAATAGTGCGTTTTGATTTAGTGATCGGAGGCTGGAGAGGACTGCCACCTTTTCAATATCGTCAAACTCGGAGTGAGAGAGACGATAGCAATGTATTGATCTCCGTGACAAGTGAAACAGGAGTCCTTTGAGGGACCTTGAGTGGCTAGGGAGGGTTGTGCAGCGTATCGCTGGGTCCATGATACTTTGTCTTCAATGTCAGCAATCAACTAAGTGATTCTGACAGCATATGTATTGACCCGGTTTCTGCCTAAGGTGTAAGGAGGGATTCTTTCTTTTCACCCTTTATCTTTACATTTCTTTTTCATTCTTCAACCCCTTCAGCGCTTACCGAGACTTCATTACTAGCACCTTGTTGGGTTTGTTCCAGTACTAGCTCCATCTCAGTCGGCACTTTTCCCTTATTCACTTTTCTCCTTTTTAATCATTCCTAAGGACTTCTATTCTAACTAGAGGATTGTCCCTGGGAAGATCCCTCCGGTTCTGGCTGGATCATGGGAACTAATACCTAACCTTACCATCCTTATAACTCCAATACATAAAGTAAAATGGTCGGTCTTTGGTATTCTTTCACAATTGCCATCACAAATTATTTGCTCCCCCTCAATATGTGCATCGATATACGAAAGAGTTTAGCACATATGGGAGAGCCTACACTTGAGTCCAAAAGATCACATTTTTTTTATCATATTTTCATATTTAAATCACATTCTCTCCCCCGATCAAAAATTTCAAACCAATTGAGATTTATGATCCCAATTGATTTAAATATGTTTAGAAAATCTGGGAGAAAATGTGGTCAGGTTTAACATGTATTCTGATAGTGGAATATGATGATGCTCCCCCTCAATTAATGAGGGAGAATGTTAGTGTCAGGTATGATAAGTTTGGAAGATTTTGAATTTAACAAAAATCATACACTGACACATAGCAACAAGTTTCATAAAATTCACTGCTTATTTGGTACAAAGTATCATGTTTTGATGATATAGAATTTTGAAAATCATCACTCTCCCCCTCAATCGATGACCCGTCTTCTATTTAAATAGCTGTGGTCATTGATTGAGTGATAGATTTTTTATGAAAAGTTCAATTCAGATTGATATTCAAAAATCATGGTACCACCAAGTTTTCATACAAGTACTTTCCTGAAGAATCATAGATTGGAAAGTGCTTGCGATGTAACGAAGACTTCTCTTCTTATACAAGAAATGATGCACTGAAACGTACATCAAATCAAAGAAACATGGATATAAAGTAATCCATGCCCTGGTGAACATCACCCGGTTGGAGGAACAGCCGTCTTTTTGGCGACGTGCTTTCCCCATTTTGAAGCGCGGGTTGCTATCTAAAGTAATAGCAAGCCATTTAGACATGTTTTAACTTTCCATTTTAACTTCTGCTCGAGCTTCATTTAAAGACCCGTGCCATTATTGAATGACATTTCTAAGACCGTAAATGTTATCGATAAACAGAAGACATGCCTAGGTGAAACTATTTTTGGTATTTTCTATTTTTTTTTAATTTTTATGGTTTTCTGGTTTTACGTTTCTCTATTTACAATTAGCATGATTTCTATATATCTATTTACAAAATGGTATAAGATATGAACAAAAATGTATGAAGCAAATATATACAAGGATACGAACCAAAACCATTACTCCTCAGCTTCTTGGATCTTTTCCGCTGCCATCACTTTACTTGCTGAAGAGCAATGTGAGCACATTTAATCAGGGATTAATTCAGGCTTTTCACTCTCCCCTAATTAGTGCTCTCCCCCAATCTGACAACCTTTCTGATGAACACCCATAATAGAAGGAAGACTTTGGATGAACGCCCATGCATGTCGTCTTTAGTCTTCTAACACATAGCGGAGAATGTAGAGTAGACTGTAGACTCGACCTTCTTCAAGATTGCCCAATATGGAGGAACAGAATACCAACCATCTTCATCTCACCAAATGCCTTCCAGTAACCTTACATATAACCCATCAGCCCGCAGCATACACATGAGATGATAACACACAACAGAGAATGTAGAATAGACTGACGACTCGACCTTCTTCAGTCTTTAGTATAACACCAAAGTAACAAGTTGAACCACTGATCATCTATAGTATGTATCCATCCTTGGATATTAAGCCCTGATCACGTGAACCTGTTGTGCGTCCTTGATGTACACATTCTCTCTCCCCTGATGGTTACGATTAATCAGCCCATGACGTAACAGTGAAACGTTAATACCAAGGTAACAAGTTGAACCACTGATCATCTCTACGGTTATCAACACCGGAATAAATGATTAAGCCCGATCACGTGAACCTGTTGTGCGTCCTTGGTGTACACATTTCTCTCCCCCATGATGGTTACGATTAATCGGAATCATCATCATGATGTGTACATGCAGCGTAATGACGTGTACATGAAGCATTGACTAGAAACCCTTTGTTACTGATTGTACCAGCCCGTGAGACGATGTCGATTAGCATTCCATGACCATGTTCTTCAACACCTTGATAGACGGAGGAAGATGTAGTGTTGGAGAACCATGGTTTGCACGACTCCTGAACTGACGTATTCAAGAGTCGTATGACCATTTCTCAATCATCAGTCAACATGTAGATTAATATTCACCCTTTCCCCCCCCCCCCCTCAAAAATTGCATATGCCTGCCAACTGCAATTTTTGATGATTGAACTAGTGAATATGAATACCATCAACGGTAAGTAGCTCCACTTAACGGTACTTGAAGACTGACATGTTGTTTATTCACCCTTTCCCCCCCTCAAAAATTACATACGCCTGTCAAATGCAATTTTTGGTTGAATAAGTGAATAATAGAATACTCCAATATGCGTCGATCCACTTGAAGACTGAATGAGCACGGAAAGAGCATGAAACTTGTTGATGAGAATGGCCATAAATAAGAAGATTCCTCTTCTTTTGAAGATAAAGTGCACTCAAGCGTACACTTTTCTTTTCTTTGAAGAACGAGGCCTGAACTGATGTGTTCAGACGTCATTGACGATGAAGAACGAGACCTGCACTGATGTGTACAGACGTCATTGTCGATGAAGAACGAGGCCTGCACTGATGTGTACAGACGTCATTTTCGTTTCCCCTAATATGTTGTGAGCAGCCTGTGTCCAAATGTCAAAGGACGATCCGTACGACCTGCATTTGAAAACAGACGAAAGAAGAGAATTTGGAGAGCCGGATCCCCAATTTAGGTTGGGTTCCAGTTGGTTAGTGCAAACAATCTTTGGGGCTGCTGAAACCATAGGTGCCTTGGTTTTAACAATAGGGGCAACACTAGTAGATGCAATGGACCTAGTTAAGGGACATTGTGTAACTAAAGGGATAACTCTACCAGTAGGCTTCCATTCCTTAACAGGCATTACTCTAGGAATTGTAATACTTGTTAAAGGGCAATGTTCCCCTAGCGTGAATGTTCGGCCCGTGGGCTTCCACTGAAAGCCCACATTGGTAAACATTTTCCCTGTAGGTTTCCAAGATTGCTTAATTTGTCTAGCTCTCCAAACTTTCTTAACTGGGGGTTTGTTGGACGACTTCAGAAATTTCTTAACACATTTATCATGATTACACAAAATTATGCATTCATTACATGTTTTGCAAAGTGAATTTGGATTCGAATTATGATTCCTTTTGTTCAAATCTGACTTGTTGTTTCTCATGTGGTCTTCTACTTTCCTTTTAGGAACACTTTTAGCTAATGAAGTCCTAGAATTCTTTGTGTTTCTCCTAGATTTTGACTTGATTGCTTTAGTGTCACTATTAACTCTTGTAGAAGGACTGATGGGAGTCTTAGTCTTTTTCACTTCTGGTTGCTGAACATGTTTTGACGTGCTAGGATCTGAAGTTTCCAAGGGTGCCTCAAAGGTTACATGCTTGTTCTTACTTATGGATGATGATGCACCTAATCTATCTCTTTGGTTGCTAGACTTGGGACCCGTGCCAATGGCATATTCTAACTGTTCCTGGATCCTTTTTGTGAGGACGCAGGCATAACCTACTGCCTTATCAAGTGGTTTTCCTATTCTGTCCTCTTCCACAACCTCACGAAGTGTGTCAAGTCCATCCCTAAGGTGACAGAGATACATTTGATGGACAGGTCTGTTGTTTCTCATGGGAAATGGAATAGGCCCCACATCAACATCATACATTTTACAAGCAGAGACCATTGATGCAACACAATTACAAGTGGTATTTGGCATTTTTCCTTTCACCTGAGTCTTAAGATTCTCAATTTCATTTAACAAAGAAGTTATCTTTTCATTATGACTATTTCGTGTAACTTTAATTGAGTCATATAACTCTTTGTAATGCTGTTTAATCTTAGAATTTTTTTCTCGAAAACACTCATTTTCATAATGTAACTTGTTGATGGTGTCTTGATACTGAAAATTCTGAGAATCTGAAGACGAAGGTTTATTGGTGCCATACACATCACACTTGTTGGACTTCAATTGGGCAATTTGAGCCCTTAACAGTCGAATCGTGTTCGTGTGAGCTTGAATTTTTTCATCACGTTTGCTTAATTCAAAATATGTATCAAACTCAGGAGCATCCAAGGATGTCTTGACATTTGATATTTTGCATTTTTCTTATAAGTGTTGATGTTTGAGTTGCAACTTCTGATAATCAACCTCTAGTTTTGAAAAACGTTTAACCATGTTATCATGGTCATCATTTTGAATTTTTTTCAAGCAATTTCAAATTCTCCCCCTCAAGCTCAACAACACGATTCTGGGTAACATTTAACGCAATAGCATACTCATGAAATTGACAAGCAGATAAAGCAGAATCAGTGGTAGTATAAAATACATCTTGCTCAATACATCTAGCAATCAAGTTGTCATTAGCTATCAGTATGTTTTTCCTTTCAATCTCCCGACTCTTAAGTTCTATTGCATATTGAGTTACCTCATTTTCCATATCTTTAAACACTACTTTCATCTCATTTACTTCAGTATTAAGGGCAGTTTGCAACCCTTCAAAATGTTCTTTAAGTAGTTTAAAGAATGGTATGACCTCAGTCAAGTAACACCTTTTTGCATGTTCAAAACACCTTTCCCCCTCAGTAATTCTAGTTGGTGTGATTCTCTTCTTACATGTTTTATCAAAATCAGCAAATAGTTGCCAAAGCACGTATAAGCTGATTAAGGTTTTGCATTCAGTGGGAAGAGATAAAGGAACCAGATGCCTAGGTGTATTAGGAGGATACACTGTTATGGATGCAACTTTTCTAATGAGTGGGGTGTTGGCTTTAAGTTTTTCTTCCTTTTGCTTTTCAATATCTTGAGACCAAAATATTTGTTCAGGTGTTAACTTCTTTTGAGGGGCAAACACAGTCAAACGATTCTCCTCATAATAATCATGGGGCTTGACTATTATTCGTTTGGCTATGCATTTGGGATCCCTCATTTTCTCACTCATTCTTTCCCTTGTTCTCTCACTTATCTCATCCTCCTCTTTAGTGTAGATATGCTCAGGCGGGTCATGATTAGGCATAAGCATCACATTACCATCATATAAGGCAGGTTGAGCTACTTTCATGTCCCTAAGGATGGTTGACTTGGGTTCACTTATCATGATTTTACTATGCTTATCACTCAACTTTCTGTGCCTATGAATCATTTGAGCAGTTTGTATTGTTTGATCTTGTGCGTACAACTTATCTTCAAGCTTATTTTTTAAGGTTTTGAGTCTAGAAAAATCATTTAAGAGTTGTATTTCTTTATCTTTGAATTCAAGCTTAAGCCTATTCACACAATTCTGTACTTCCTGTTTTTGTTTAACAGACATATCTAGCTGGCTTTTCAAAGAATTCAACTCTAATTTTAATGTTTCTTCCCTAACATTATGCTTTGAAACAAGTGTACGCATTTGACTTTCCATTTTCTGCTCACGCTCTGTTAGTTCAAACTTAGCACACTGTTCATATAAGGCCGCTTGTTCTTTATATATGTTAAGTTTAGTGGTCAAGGAATCATCAGGGATAAACACAGAGTTCTCATGCAGCACATAATCATCATTTAGAACAGAAGATGCACAACTAGGTACAACAGACGCTTCGTTGTGATTCACATATTGTTCATATGGGATAACATAGCTATTTCCCATATTAGCAATATCTGACTCAACAACGTTTGTCTGTTGTACTTTGACGGGAATCTTTTGTTCATGCAACACATTATCATTATTAATGACAGAAGATACCCCATTAGGTTCAGCCAACGCTTCGTGGTGTTTCTCATGTTGCACGTTGTTCCTAGCAGTATCTGACTCAACAACGTTTGTCTGTGGCTGATGAAGCTTGTTTTCTTGAGAATTCGGGCACACAAAGTCTCTATTAGCACCAACATAGTCAAACACGTTTATCTGTCGAACATCTTTGGGAATCTTTTGTTTGTCAATCATGTTGTACAATCTGAGTATCTCTGATATAGCAGAATCTGAAGTATTTGACATGATATTAACGTGCACGGGATTTTACAATTCTATGATTTAAACCGAGAAATAGATTCTTTCGTGGGGTTTTACAAAATCAAGAATAAACCGTGAAATGATGCTTGATATGTATTATGATGAAGGTCTGGTAGACTTGTTGATCTGTTTGGTATGGTTGTTGCAAGTTATTATGGCGAAATTTTGGTCTGAAAAACTTAAAACCTCAATAACTTCTTTTCGGAAGGGATTTGGGCCTCGAAAATTTTGTTTCACAACTTCGTGGTAGAACCTTAAATTATTCAGGCTGTTCCGGTCGTTTTGACAGGTGTTTCGCTGAAAATGGACTTACGGTTCAAAAGTTATGGCCGTTTGAAGTTTTGACGTAAAAAGTCAACTTTGGTCAAATATGACAAATTGCTACAATGAGCAGATAGACAAAACGCTACAGTGATCAGAGAGACAAAATGCTACAACGAGCAGATAGACAAAACGCTACTCTGACGGACACAAAACGCTACCCACAAATCGCTACTTTCGGAAACTGGACAAGTCGCTACTTTGACACAAGTCGCCAGACACAAAACGCTAACTTTTGAAATTGGTCAAATCGCCACCTTGACTAACACAAATCGCTAACTTTTGATACTGGACAAATCGCTAGGTCACAAAAAGACAGAACTGTCACTATCTTAGGACAAAACGCCGGTCACAAAACGCCAAACAAGTCGCTATCGTAGCTGTTTGTCGTTTTTGCCAAATCCGGTAAAGGGACAAATAGCTAACTCGAGAAAGACACAAATCGCTACTTTTCTTTCCCAGCCAGACACAAATCGCCACGAAGAACTTTTTACCGTGAGACAAACCTCCACTACGAACAACCTTCTAATCTTCCAAAAACCACCACACAACGCCTAGATCTGTGATTCCAAACACCAAACACTACTCCTATGTAATCCCTAAGCTAGAAAGTACAAGATTTAACAACTTTTAACCTCTAAACAAAGCGTAAAATGGATTTTTTAGGAGCAAACTATTCGAACCAAAAACAACCCCAAACTACACAAATCCGTGAACATCAACACACATGGACCTAACCATGTCTCTTGATACCAATTGTAGGATATTCACTATCAAAGAAACACTTGTTTGGAGCTAGATTATGGATCGAATAGAATATGTAGAGAGAGAAAGAGATGGAACCTCTTAGAGAGAGAAACTAGTGATATATTAGATTAAGTGTGAAATGAGGTCCAACCCTTCCCATGGGTGGGAAGGGTGTATTTATAGTCCTTACATATTGTGCCCCTAGTGGGTTGTGGAGCGAGCTGACAGTGGGTAAAGACCCGACCCACTCCATAATATTAATAATAACTAAACTACTAATAATATTACTAATTATGCAACGAGCTATGATGTGCTAATAAGTACTCGGGGTGACCGAGTCTTCAACTGAATATTTATATTCCTAACAATTGCTTAGACTATACATACCGGTTATTCGTCAACATCATCTCAACCCCTAACACAGATTGAATCCCGGGACGGGATTCCGTTAAGGAGGGGAGACTGTAACCACTCGTAAAATTTCCCATTTAAACTTATTTACTTTACAGAATTATTATCCTTTTTCCACGGATAATTTTTTTTATTTAATTGTATCTCCTATCTTATGTGACGTAGCTCACATCCTTGATAAACGTGCTCCCACACAGACCTACCTAACAAACCTAATGTTTATTTCATAAACATATTTATATGAAAACATTACAAAATACCATTTACCATTTTACGATAAATCCTTAACACAAGTACAAAACAAAACATTCACTATCTATATAGAATTTCTAGGAAACCCTAAAATTCATCACAACACCAAATATGAATGACTAAGCCTCAGAACATAAAAATACAACTCATCTGAGTTAATGTACAAGTTACCAAAGCACCAGAAACCCTAATTCTATTTTATTCCCTGTAAAACCCTAATTTCACATAAGTATGATTTTATGTATTCATTTCTCAAACCCTAATTTATTTATACAATATTTTTACAAAATAATAAGTGTACAAGTGATCTAAGCTAGAGTACAAGTCTTTTATGCATGAAACCATTTATTCACAAAATCTTTGATAAAACCCTATTTATATTTATTTTAAAGCACAAATTACAAACCATTCATGCATAACTTTTATAAATTATTTTTCCTAAACTCCTTAATTATTTTTACAAGTCTTTTAACACAAAGTACAAGTACCTAATGCATATAAACTAAAAATCCTATGTATTTACTTTTAAACATAATAAAAATTAACAAATAATTTTTATTACTTAATAAATTGTTGAAACTATATTTTTCTCATGTTCTAAATAATAGTACAACTATATTAAGCATGTGTTACAAATTCTCTTAAGCCTAAATCATTTTCATTTTCATTACTTCTAAAATTCGGTTCATACAAAAATAACTAATAACCCTAATTATTTTCTAATCAAACAAGTAACTTAACTAGTTTAGTTAAGCTCCTAAACCTTAAGGTACAACTTCCTAAACCCTAAATACCACCACCTTAAGCCTCATTCGACCCTCCTCCTAAAACTTAGTTCGAACACAACTAAATTCCAACAAATATAACTTACACTAGATACATTCCCTATCTCCCAAAACACACGACACACACTTCTCCTTCTTCCTCTTCAATAAACATGTCCACATGTCCACCTTCAAATGCAAGAACCCTCCTCATTGGTAGATAAACCCTTGGCTGGAAATTCGAACACATCATCCCCTTCATTCTTTTCCCTCCTCAGCCCAAGTGGCACCCTCCTCCATTTCTCTCAGCCTTTGTCTCCTCATCTTGTCCCCTTATCTCTTCTTACAAACCCTAATTCCCACTTCTATAAATAGCAGTCATATGTCACCCTTTAACTCACACCACAATTCGACTAAACCATTTCCTATACCACTCAAACCCTACCAAAACAACAAAACAATATCATTTCATTTCCCTCCTGATCATAGCTAAATAACAACCCTAGAAAGACTTAAGAACCAAGGAGGAGTTGGTACTCAGGAAACAGATCCATTCGAACTCATAAAACTCTACTCGAGCTACAACCCTAAGTAAGTATTACAAATTCTTTTAAATTCAGTATCTTTACTTGATATGATCCTAGAAACACTAAAACATAATCACTAAAATGAAACATAATCAAAGATAACAAGTTTTCATTTCTTTTTCTTGTTTCTGATCTAACAGTAAAACCATCATACCCTATATGTTCGATTTATTGTAATAACAAATCAGTAATAACTAAAACATGTTAAAATATGTCAAACATAATCGTAGCATGCATAAAAACTAAGTTGCAAATGTTTAAAAGCCTTAAAACCCAATCGGGTATGTTTATGTGTTATGTGTCGAGCAGAAAAATAGCCCACATGGTCAACTTGTGACCTGAAAACCAACCGTCAAACGTTCATTATAAAATCTAATTTTTTGCAAAACTAAAGTTCACCTAGCTACCTTTGTTTTGGAAAAAGAATCATGGAAAACGGTTAAGATTTCATTTTGATATCAAGTTCCAAAGTTGGTCTTATATCGCTAAATATAGCAGCCTAAATATCAGTTATTACTTTTTAATTTTGTCAACCCAACTTACTGATTTTGAGACCAGTTTTCGACCCTTAAACAAGTACCATAAAATCTGATTTTTGGCATGATTAAAGACCACCTAGCAAACTTTATTTAGGAGGAAAAATCATGTAATATGGTTAATCGAGTCAAAAGTTATTTAAGTCCAAAGTTTGTGTCATATTGCTAAAATAGAAACTTGATTTCCAGTTATGATATTTCAATAATAGTCGACCAGTAGCCTAAGTTTCAACCCAGTTTTCGACACCCATATGAGCTCTAAAAATTCTGTATTTCTGGCATAACAAAGTTTACCTAGCAAACTTATTTTAGAAAGAACAATTTTGTAAAACGATCAATCGGGTAAAAAGTTATTGAACCTTAAAAACTACCCCATCGCTAAGGTTAAAAACCAATTTTCAGATTTTCATTAAAACTTGTTCTAACCTAGCGACTTTGACCAAATATTTCGAAGAGCAAATGAAAATCATAAAATACGTAACTTGACTCATTTTAAAGTCGACCTGACCAACTTTTTATAGGAATAGAAAGTTTATGAAATGATTTAGTTATCGCGTAAATATTTAAATCCAAAACTCTAGCGATATCACTAAGTCTATACATATTATTTTTAGATAATTAAAGTTTTCTTGGGCTGATTTTGTTAATATATTATATCAAGGGTCATTTTTGACAATATTAAATAAAAAGGGTAGAAAATGTTATTTTTTAAACTTAAGGGTAGAAACTGTCATTTTCCAAAGTTCAGGGTATAAACTGTCATTTGACCAAACCTTAGGGATTAAAACGTAACTTTTCATAACCATTATTTTTATCATTCCTATTTTTATTTTTATTTTCCAACTTAATATTAACATAATACGCTTATTTTATTAACGAATCAACGAACAAACGAATAAACAGAAAACATAAGAACGAAACGAAAAGAATAAATAAACATATAATCATCTGAAATAATTTCTAAATATTGACATAACAACCCAGGTTACTTGTCCGGAGACGTTTATCAACTTTCTTTCATTTTGTTTTCCATCCAGATTGCTAAGGTGAGTTTCATAGCCCCTACTTTTATACGTTTTGAACTATTTTTGGGGGAGATACATGCTCAATTACTTGTTTTATACTCAAAATATTCATACTCTTATGATACGCTTTACTTATGATACTTTTGGACATGAAATATAGATACGATATGTGCCTTAATGTGTTACACTTATTCTACACTTTATTCTTAGCAACTGTTTAACTCCTGGATGGAGCCGATGGAGAGGTATTGATAGTACTATCGGGTTGACACCCCCACCCTTGGTCCCAGATTCATGGCCATTGGTGAATATAATCCAGTTTATTCATGATACTTATTTATTCTAGTCGTGAGGTTCAGTTTGCTGTTATGCTTTACATTAAGTGTTTACATATATCGTATATACTCATGTCATACTATATTTTAGCAATGGGTTGTGAACACACAGGTTGCAAATTTTGTATGGGCGGGATTTGCAACTGAGTGGATTTACAAGGCCTTTGCTGTGAAATCTTTATTCAAATACTTTACTCTTAAACTAAACTCTTTATGCCCTTGCTGGGAAATCTTTATTCAAATACTTTACATTTTATACTAAACTCTATGAACTCACCAACCTTTGTGTTGACACTTTTTAGCATGTTTATCTCAGGTTAGAAAGGCGATAGTGGATGCATGGATCATTTGCATGCTTTGGAGTCTAAGCTAATAACCTTTACCATTCAACCTATTTTAAAAACTCTTATGTATTATTATACTTTGGGACCTCATGTAATAACTCTGATTTAAATAAATTGAATGGTAACTTTTCAAAACGTCTCATTTAGAGGTCGTTTTCTATACCTTGTGCTTTATATTGAGAAGTAGCACCCCAGTGACACTATCGTTCCGCTGCGATATTTTGGGGGTGTTACACCCCCCTCCAAGTAATGAAGAAGATAACGGAGGTTGCTCTGTTCTTAAAGCTTGTATTTTTTAGTAGTAGAATTTAAGTGGAAAAGATGATATGTGTAGGAGAGAGAGGGAGAGAAGAATTAAATATTGTACTTAAATGGTATAAAGCTATTGTATAAAGTCACGTGAGGTGTGGATGTAAAATGGGATAGGTTAATGTTGTTTAGGAACTCGTGAAAGCTTTTTTAAGCTTACTATGCGTCATAGAAAATCATGAAAATCAATTTCAAGACATATGAGTATTTGTTTTTTAAGTTTACTATTTATATGATTCACTTATAAAATGGTGACTAATATGTGAAACTTTAGCAACTTAATACTCAACGATATATATGTTTAGGATCTAAATTTCTTAAATAAAAACGTTGAATGATAAAGAGATAAAGTAAATAATGGTTATAGATGTTTTATTACAATTTTACTTATTATTTAAGGATTTTGGTGATTTATATATTGTCTAAATTGTCGTGACTATTTTGATTTAGTTATTTCTTTTTTTAACTTATCGTAGTTAATTGGTTATTAAGCCATGGGGTTTTAGCCCGTCACAAAGTCAAACTGAGTCATGGCGTGATAAGAGCTATTATCGGTTTGGCAAAAACGTTTTTTAATGGCACTATTCCACAAGTTTTTATTTTTATTTTTTATTTTTTGCTTTTCGGCCTGCCATAGAAAAAAAAAAATGTGCCCCCCACAATAAATATCCTAGCTCCGCCCCTGGATGAGTGGTTATTTTTTGACGTACAATACCATATAGCATGTACAAGCATATTAAACATAACCCTTAGTGCTATGTTTAACATTTTTTTATTATATGTTGGGAATTAAATATTCTGAAGATTAGTATTGGGAATTAATTATTCACAAGGTCAGTACTGCTCAAGGAAATACACTAAGTGTTGATTCTACTGCTAGTGTATTTGATTCTACTGCTAGTGTTGGAGATACTACTGCTGGAAGATACTGCTGCTAGAGTAAAAGATACTACTGCTGAGTGGATAACTATCGCGTATTCTACTGTTGAGTAGATAAGTATGAAAAAGATATTTGTGTATAAAAGTCAAATATATACGGTAGATAATATCTTTGATATGTGTTCAGTCAACAAGTTGTAAACACAGAACATGTTGTATCTTAGCTACTGACACACACAAGCTAGCAAGTAGTCGAATACTCAAGTGTGCATGTGCTTAGATATTACATATATATAGAGAGTTAGTCATAAGTTAGAATGTGACTGAGTTGATATAACACAATAGAAAATAGTTTTCTTTGTAATAGAGATTCAAGGTTTGTAACCCTAGTGATAGTGAAGATCACTCGTATTATTCTCAATAATATTGAATCGTTTGGTGATATACATTCTGTGTTCATTATCAAATTCAACAACCAACACTGTTCCATTTCCAATAACAATATCCTTCTAACTGTGGTTAAGTAGATTCCGCATAGTTAATCATATTCACTCAAAGTATCATATACACACATTACAAAGGACTAACATCCTCAGAGTGTATCACACATCCTCTCAATTGGTATCAGAGCAAGGTTGATATCTTTGATTTAGAAGAAGAAGAAATGGATATGGAGTCTATTCAAACGAATGTTGCTGCTAAATTGCCAATGCTCAAGCAGAATGAGTTTGATATGTGGAGGCTAAGGATAGAGCAATATTTTCAAGTGCAAGACTATACACTTTGGGAAATTATTGAAGAAGGTATCTCCTTCAAGCCTACAACTAATACATCAACAGTTGAGGGTAAGGTAGTGACAACTGTGCAGACCACCCCATCAACTGGAGAAGAGATGATAAGGAAGAAGAATGACCTCAAGGCCAGAAGTATGCTGATGATGACCATTCCAAATGATCAACTTTTAAATTTCAGCAAGTTCAAAGATGCCAAGTCGTTATTTAAGGCCATTGTTGCAAGGTATGGTGGGAATGGAAACCCTGTCAAGAAAGCCCTTTGAATGGGTTTATCTGTACACATGCAGTTATTTATAACTGAAAACATTGGTTCTCACACAACCAGAGGTTAATTTAAACCGAAATCTTGATTAAGTGTCTGTTACACACTTAATCCCTTCAAAATGGTTGTTTGCAGTATGGTTTTTCATTTAAAATCAAGTTCATACTGCTAAGTCAAAAGTTTCTTAAAATATTTTGGATTCATAATGGCTCAGAAACCCATCTAATGATGGATTATGAGTTATTGCCCCATGATTCACCTCTCACAGGAGTTAACACACCTGGAAGTGATGAGGGCATCAGTTTAACTTTTAAGGAATTGATGGCTACATGTACAACATTGTCTGATAAGCTGTTCTAAATGGAAGATGAACTCAAGAAATTTTCAAAGAAAAAGTTCAGATGATGGTGAGAGATCTTCCAAACAGGGGAGGAAATATTGTGGTACATGGCATGGATTAAGGGAAGGAAGATTAACCAATCAAGGGATGATAAAAGATTGTGGTTTGTATGCTCAGAATCAGGGGAGGAAAATTGATCAAACAAGGAGAAAGATTGGGGAGGAAGATTGCCCAAATTGATCAAGTTCAAGAAAAGACAAGTGCATACAAGATGATGATGGATGCTGGGAATAAGCTCTTTCATCTCTCTTCTTCATGTTCGGACATCTTTGACTTAAAATGATAAAGCTCTGTCTTGAGATCATATTGGAAATTTGGACAAGATTCTGAAGTATTATATATATTCAGAAGGGATGAAGCAATTCAAATGGAGAAAGTTCTTTCTAAGTTCTTTTCAGTTTCAATTTCAGTTCACTACGTTTGTTCATCACTTGCTTGGCTTGCTGAGAGATGACTTGGCTTCTTGGACTTCATAGAGCAATTACAGGGAATATAATATCAGGCTCCAAACATCCAAGATACACAGCACCATTGCCTCTTATAATTCCTCCATCCAAGAAAATTGCACCATCTTTTAGGCAATGAATGGAGCCTAAGCAAGGTACTGTTAATGTTCAAGACAAAGAAGATGATGTTATTGCTGAATGAGATACACAGATGGCAGATGAGTTAGTCAGAAAGATACTTAATCTTACAGAACAAAGGAAAGCTCAGATCAAGAGTCTGACCATGTAGTGTTTGAAAGATCTTCACAATCCTCATTTAATTCAGAAGAAACTTGATGATTTGGGATAAATCACAAGTTTAGGGGAGGATTGTTGGGAATTAAATATTCTGAAGATTAGTATTGGGAATTAAATGTTCACAAGGTCAGTACTGCTCAAGGAAATACACTAAGTGTTGATTCTACTACTAGTGTATTTGATTCTACTGCTAGTGTTGGAGATACTACTGCTGGAAGATACTGCTGCTAGAGTAAAAGATACTACTGCTGAGTGGATAACTATCGCGTATTCTACTACTGAGTAGATAAGTATGAAAAAGATATTTGTGTATAAAAGTCAAATATATACGGTAGATAATATCTTTGATATGTGTTCAGTCAACAAGTTGTAAACACAAAACATGTTGTATCTTAGCTACTGACACACACAAGCTAGCAAGTAGTCGAATACTCAAGTGTGCATGTGCTTAGATATTACATATATATAGAGAGTTAGTCATAAGTTAGAATGTGACTGAGTTGATATAACACAATAGAAAATAGTTTTCTTTGTAATAGAGATTCAATGTTTGTAACCCTAGTGATAGTGAAGATCACTCGTATTATTCTCAATAATATTGAATCGTTTGGTGATATACATTCTGTGTTCATTATCAAATTCAACAACCACCACTGTTCCATTTCCAATAACAATATCCTTCTAAGTGTGGTTAAGTAGATTCCGCATACTTAATCATATTCACTCAAAGTATCATATACACATGTTACAAAGGACTAACATCCTCAGAGTCTATCACACATCCTCTCATTATATCCTTAAAATCAAATCAAGTCCTGCATTAATAATTGGTTTTTCTTGTTTGTGATTATAAGTATGTCATGCAAAGAGGCCAAAATTGAGTACCTATTATAAGTATGTCATGACTATTTTGATTTAGTTATTTCTTTCTAACTTATCGTAGTTAATTGGTTACTAAGCCACGGGGTTTTAGCCCGTCACAAAGTCAAACTGAGTCATGGCGTGACCGATAAGAGCTATTATCGGTTTGGCAAAAACGTTTTTTAATGGCACTATTCCACAAGTTTTTTATTTTTATTTTTTATTTTTTGCTTTTCGGCCTGCCGTAGAAAAAAAAATGTGCCCCCCACAATAAATATCCTGGCTCCGCCCCTGGATGAGTGGTTATTTTTTGACATACAATACCAAATAGCATGTACAAGCATATTAAACATAACCCTTAGTGCTATGTTTAACATTTTTTTATTATATCCTTAAAATTAAATCAAGTCCTGCATTAATAATTGGTTTTTCTTGTTTGTGATTATAAGTATGTCATGCAAAGAGGCCAAAATTGAGTAACTATTATTAGTTTTGTAAAAAAAATTCATTTAGTTTTATTTTCTTTTTACAAGGATGTAGTTGGGTCACTTTACATTCTAAGTGCATTTATTGTTCATATCTATATGATACTTTCAAATTAAACATGAGGATGGGTTAAAAAAAAAAAAAAAGAAACGAACATCGCGGGTCCGGTTGGATTGTTAAATGTTATAGATAGTGTATTTCATCAAGCTTCTACTTGTGATATTTTTTGTTAGCTGATACACTTCAGTAGAGCATGTTATCATGGTATGTTTGATGATATTTTATCTCGCTCTTTTTCTTGGTGTAGGTCTAGATGCAAGTCAAACTTTAGTTGGTGTAGATTGGAATCGTTCGCTTATTCCTTTGTAATTGTTTTTTTCAAGCTTCTTGTTAGTGTTTTAATGAAATCCACTGTTCAAAAAAAATCTCTAATTAGTTTTTAGTTATCTTTTTTATTGTTGGCCAATGTTTTGACATTTGCACATGTACACATTTGTTTAGTTTTGTACATGTACGTAAGTTCCGGTTAGCATTGTTTGTAAGTTGTTCGAGCATCCATTATGTTTAGTAGAAGCTTTAGAAATATTTGAAATGTTTGGTGTTTAAAATCTTTAGAGGCTTTGAAGGATGCATTTAATTGAGTTTGACCTATGAAAAAATATGTAACTAATTAATATGTTTGTAGCTTAAGCTTTAGTGAATATTTTAATTAGCTTGTTGGTTGTTTTGTTAAATTGATTTGTACCATGTGCTATATTAATTGTACTTTTTAGTGAAGATGTATTTTAAAAACATAATTTATTATATGTGTTTAATTTTTGTAATGGTTTTTGAGTTTACAAAACATTCAATGTTACATGTTTTGAAAATATGCTTTAAAAAGAAGGTGTGTTGGCTTAAAAAATTAAGACTTCCTTTTATATGAAGTCCCAAATACTTTACAAAGTAGTATAGATTGTATTACATCAAATATAGTTTTTATATCATCAACACCTATATATATTATGAAACATAAAGGATCTACATAAACAGCTCCCACAAATCAAACATGAATTTAATCATAGGTGCACTTTTCATCCTCACAACACTTTCATTCCGGGTTGCTGAAAGGCCAAACGATTTTATTCATTTTTGGACGTTTATCCACAATGCTATTGAAGAAAACATTTCACTCCATGTCTATAAAAGAGGTGGAGATGATTATTAAAGAGCCACACTTGGTTTCAATGAAGAGTTTAATTGAAAATATGGGGTGGATTTTGGTACACAAGTTGTAGGCAAATTTTGGTGGGGTGAAATATATACACATATTAGTGTTTACAATGGAGACGTTTTCGCTTTGTTTTTTGATGGATAAATATTTTCGACACAATGCTGTTATTGGAAGGTACAATCAGATGGATTCTTCATTTTCGACACAATGCTGTTATTGGAAGGTAAAATCAGATGGATTCTACATAAGTCAATATAACTAGGGATGAGCACGGTACCGGTCCCGTACCGATCCTGTACCGAATTAGTGGTACCCATTTTTTCCCGAGCATAAATTAGTGGTACCGGTACCGTACCGAACGAGATTCGGATACCGGTACCGGTATCGGTACCGGAACCGGGAAATCGAGATTTCCCGGTTTTTTTTCGGGAATTTCCCGATTTGGTACCGGTCCCGTACCGAATTAGTGGTCCCGAATTTTTTTTCTCCTGATTTCGCAGTACCGGTACCGTACCGTATATCGGGAATCGGTACTGTTTTGGTACGGTACCGGTACGGTTTCGGTTCGAAATGCTCATCCCTAAATATAACAATACAATTCCTAAATATTGGAACCATTGACATGATTGGTAAAACTTGTAATTGCCGTATCAACAAATAAAATGAAAATATCAAATAAAGTTGGTTTATAAGAAGTTGTGTGAAAATTTTGAGCTATTAGTGTTTTGGTAAAATTTGTTTATGCTATTATACATATTCGTCGTTTGAAAACCGATGCACAAAAGAAAGTGATAGCGCTTCGCATCTACAACCGTGTTTCTAAACTTTTGGCCGATTAATTTATGAAGTTTGAGCCTACCACCACAGACACAAATCAAGTAAAGCTCTCTTGTTCTTAAAGAAAGTTGTCATGATCACATCAAAGTAATATCAAATTAATATTTGAAGATAAATCAAAAGTTGTGTTCTAAGATAAATGTTCTGTGTAATATAAACACAAGAGACATTGTGCTTAACTTAACTTTAGTTTGTGACGCGTGACGTACTATGTGATCTTTAAGCATTTTAATAGTTTAATTTTAAACAAATAAACACATTGTTAGGAAATTAAGCTTTACCAGCTAAGACTGTTGAAGGTAACAGTTAGGACTGTTGAAGATGGAAGTTAAGACTGCTGAAGAGTTTTGAAGACATGAGCAGTTAGGACTGCTGAGTGAAGAAGTTAGTACGGTTTATGATTTATGTAATAGATAATTATGGAAAATATATTGTGTATATCGTATAAGATTAGAATGATAGTTATCTTGTAAAGGAATCCTTGGTCTATAAAAGGATTGCCTAGGTTAACATACAGAGATATAGAAGTACGAATTAGTTCATAGAGATTCAAGGTTGTAAACCCTAGTGATAGGAGATCACTCGTATTATTATTCTAATAATATTGAATCGTTGAAGGTTATTATTCTGTGTTCATTCATTGCTTTATTCAAATCATATAAAGTCTTCTAAGTGCTAGCTAGTAAATTCCGCGTGCTAGACTACGTATAATTCTTAGTATCACATCTAACACAAGGAGTGTGTGTAGATCCGGTCAAGTGGTATCAGAGCCAGGTTTACTGATACTTAGATTTAGAAGATCCGAGAAGAACAAAGATGGACATGGAAACAACACCATCCACAACCAACATTGCTGCTAAGCTTCCTATGCTTAAACCTAATGAGTTCGACATGTGGAGACTTCGTATTGAGCAGTTTTTCCAAGTGCAAGACTATGCACTGTGGGAGATCATTGAAGATGGAAATTCTTTTACACCTGTAACAACAACAACTGTTGTTGATGGTAAATCTGAGAGTACAGTGCAGACAAAGCCAACCACTAATGAAGAGAAGGCAATGTACAAGAATGATGTTAAGGCTAGAAGTTTGCTTCTGATGACTATTCCCATTGATCAGTTGCTGAATTTTAGTAAGTTCAAGTGTGCTAAATCTCTTTTTGAAGCTATTGTTGCAAGATATGGTGGGAATGAAGCCACCAAGAAAACCCAGAAGACCCTTCTCAAGCATCAGTTTGAGAATTTTACTGCAAAAAGCAATGAGTCGTTGGATCATATGTTCAATAGGCTTCAAAAACTGGTGAGTCAATTGGCTGTTCTAGGAATTGAGATGCCTCAGGAAGATCTCAACTCCAAATTTCTGAGGAGTCTACCAGCTGAATGGGCTATGCATGTGGCAGTATGGAAAAACAAGCCTGATATAGATTCCGTGAGCTTAATGGATCTCTATAGCAACTTCAAGATAGTTAAACATGAGATTAAGAAGTCTACTGGATCAAGCTCAAGCTCAAGCTCAGGCAATTTGGCCTTTGTATCAACTCCCAGTTCCTCAAGTCCAGATGAAGAAGTGCAAGTTGCTGGATCAGTTGGTACTGCTAGTGCAAACCTTGGTACTGCTAGCACCTCAAGCAGTACTAGTGGACTTTTGAATGATGATACTTATTGTGCTTTCTTGACTACTCAGCACAATGGAAGTATGTTGACTCATTCAGATCTTCAAGAGATTGATGAAGATGATATTGAAGAGATGGATATTAAGTGGCAGCTCTCTCTTCTCAGTTTGAGAGCTAGGAGATTCTTGAAGAAGACTGGCAAGAAGATTGTCATAAACAGTAATGATGTTGCAGGGTATGACAAGTCCAAGATTGAGTGCTTCAACTGCCACAAGAAAGGTCACTATTCAAGGGAGTGTAGATTGCCAAGCCAACAAGATGGAAAGAGTAGAGCATATGGAAACAAGTCAAGAGTTGTGGAGGTTACTGATTCAAGCTCGAAAGCCATGGTTGCCATTGATGGCTTAGGATTTGACTGGAGCTATATTACAGAGGAGGAAGCAGAAGCATCTACAGAGGTTGCTTTCATGTCATTCTCAGATTCTGAGGTACAAGTTTCAAAATGTTCTAAATCTTGTGAAGCTTTAAAAGATCTAGAAACACTTAAAACAAGATATGAGAATCAGAGAAAAGAATTAGTTGAAACTGCTTTTAGCTTAGCAAATCATAAGAGAGCTTTAGCTGTGTTAGAAGAAAAAATTGTTCATTATCAAAACAATGAGTCTAAGTTTTCTGATGATATGATTATTGTTAAGAGAGACTTAATGTTTAGAGAAAATGAGATCACTGTTTTAAAACATGAGCTAGAACAGGTTAAGAAAGCTAAGGAGAACATTCAGATGAGTGTAGACACACTAGAATACACATCAAAAGGTGTTCAAAAGATAATTGAGAGTCAGATCCAAAATAAAGCTAAGTCAGGCCTAGGATATAAGTCAGTTCCACCTCCCTATAGAGGAATTCCATCACCCAAAGGTGTAGACTTAGAATACACAGGACTCCCTGAATTTCAATTAACTGTGCTTAACTATGGTCCTCAACCCAAGAAGGATGTAGTTGATAAACCTGTGTTTGAAAGTGCAAGTGATAAATCACTATCTGAGGACAAGGTGTCTTCTGATAGGTCCTCACCTAAGGACTCAGATGCTCCAACCATTGAGGAATGGACTTCTGATGATGAGGATGATCAGGATGTGGTTAAGCCTGTTAGTGCTAAAGTGGAGGAACCAAAAGTTCCAAAGATGGTTAAACCTGAGATTGTTAGGCCTAGATCAAATGCCAAACCTTTTAGACCAACAGTTAGGTATGCAGAAATGTATAGAACCACAAACAAGCCAAGAGGTAACCAGAGGAATTGGAATGACCTCAAATCCCACCAATTAGGAAAGGATTTTGTTTGCTATAGGAAAGCTTGTTACTCTTGTGGTAGCTTTGACCATCTTGTAGATTATTGTGATAAATGGGTATTTGGATATACAAATCATAGGTTGAGCATAGCAAGACCTCAATCTTTTCTTAGGAATGATAAGATGATACCTAGATCAGTTCTTTTAAGGTCTGGACCTAAAGCAGTTCAAACTGCTAGACCAGCAGTTCAGACTGTCAGACCTATGAGACCAATTCACCCAAGGCCACCAGTTCAAAATCCAATAACTGTTTTTAAACCATCATACAAAACTGGTAAAAGAACTTTTTATGAGAAAGCAGTGGTGAAAAACCAAGTTTGGAAACCTAAGGTAACAACTGCCAAGCCAGCAGTTCCAACTGCTAGCAGGGTAATTGGTACTGGTGTGAATAAAAACACTGCTAAGGGACACATGGGTAATGGAGTGAATGCTTCAGCATGTTGGGTATGGAGAGCAATTCAACCCAATGGTGCTAAGACTGTTTTGAAAAGAATGAATTATGTTGATGCTAGAGGAAAGCCTAAGTCTATTTTGGCTTGGGTTCCACAAGGAAATTAATTTTTCTTGTTATATGCATTGTTAGTCATATGCTTGTATCTTGTTTCTTTTATTTTGGACTAACAATTGCAGGATTGGAGAGAAAACACCAAGGGATTTTGAATGCTTGATGTTTTGGACTAAATGGTGTTCTGGAGATTAGTATGTGATCTTTACATACAACAAATGGTAATTGGTTCACCATGTATTATCCACATAAGAACCAACTAGTCCAGAGCAAACGGTTTCTGGTAAAGACTAATCAAAACCGTTGATGGTTGACAATTTACCAAAAATTGTATGGTTATCAGCTCACCATATCTAAATGTGAAGAGTTGGCTAGTCCAAAGCAAACGGCTATTGGTAAAGACATATCAAATCTGTTGATAGCTGATAGTTTGCTAAAAACTATATTTGAGCCATGATATTTTAAAATTTTATTTCAAACAATTCGTACGGCTCAACAAAATTTTTGCAACAGTTGGTACGGTTAGTACAAAGTTGGGACGGCTCAACTAGCCGTTGTAAAAATCTGTCAGTAATTAATTTTCTAGCCGTTGGGGTAAAACCGTTATTCTCAAGATACTTATAGGGATTTTTATATACGATAATTATCTTTTTACCATAAATTCATTTATTCTCTTTCTAAAGATAATTTATCTCATACGCATATTTCGCAAAACCCTAAACAGTACCAATAAACCCCAAGCGACTGCATAAACTTTAATTCCAATTTACAAGATCATTGTATTGCTAAAATCTTTCATTTTTCATTATTAAGAATGGCTGGATTGGATTTTGTTAAGCGTCACAACCAGGTTGCGTTTTTAGAGAAAACAGAGCAAGGAGATGTGCCGAAGTTTTATGAGATTGTGGATTTTCTCAATCACTCTCATATAAGGTATGCTCTAACTGTTTCTCCTACTCTTTATGTTTCGCACATCACACAGTTCTGGCAGAATTCATCTGTCTTGACAAGTGATGACGGAGACTTAGAAATTCATACTGAAGTAGATGGCATTAAATTTGTTGTTACCGAGTCTATACTTAGGAGACATCTTAAATTAAATGACTCAGATGGTATCCACACTATGCTAAATACTGAAATTTGGGAAGAACTTACAAAAATGGGGTATAATACATCTGAACATAAATTGACTTTTCAAAAAGGATGTTTTTCACCTCAATGGAGATTTTTGATACATACTCTTCTCTGTTGTTTAAGTCCTAAAAAGACTGCTTGGGAGCAGTTCAGTAGCAATATTGATATTGCTCTCATTTGCTTGTCTACAAACAGAGTTTTAACTTTTCAAAATATATTTTTGAGGGTATGGCATCAAATGTTGATAGTAAAACAAAGTTTTTAATGTATCCCAGGTTTGTTCAAACAATTTTAAATAAAAAGACATACCTGCTTACAAACCAACTGAAACTTTTGGTAAGAAGAGGGAAGCAAAAACTATGGAATCAGAAGTTGCTTCTTCTTGGTTTTTACTATCAACATAAATTGACTTTTCAAAAAGGATGTTTTTCACCTCAATGGAGATTTTTGATACATACTCTTCTCTGTTGTTTAAGTCCTAAAAAGACTGCTTGGGAGTAGTTCAGTAGCAATATTGCTATTGCTCTCATTTGCTTGTCTACAAACAGAGTTTTTAACTTTTCAAAATATATTTTTGAGGGTATGGTATCAAATGTTGATAGTAAAACAAAGTTTTTAATGTATCCCAGGTTTGTTCAAACAATTTTAAATAAAAAGACATACCTGCTTACAAAACTATGCTATTTTGAATACTCCAAGAAGAAGTTTCAAAACAGGTAAGAAGAGGGAAGCAGAAACTATGGAATCAGAAGTTGCTAAGAAACAAAAGTCTGAGGAAGAAGGGTTAACTAATGAGAAGATCAGAAGCATGATGATGATTGTTCCAGAGTCTTCTTACATTAAACCTTTGCAGGTAAAACATCCAATCATTGACTGGGAAGTGTTCACTGATGGAAGAATGAAAGGATGGAAGATTATCAGACTTGGAGATATTTCTGAAAGATATAAGTTGTTTGAAGATTTACTCAAAGGCTTTGACAGAGAAGATCTAAATCAACTATGGAGCTTAGTGAAAGAGAAATTCAGAGATATTGATCCTATTGAAGATAAAGATAAAGAACTATGGGTTCAATTGAAGAGAATTTATGAACCAGATGGTGGAGAGTCGATATGGAGATTTCAAGCACAAGTCAAGGACATCACTTGGAAGTTATTTGGAACGTGTAGAGTACACAGAGTGTCTACCAAGGATGGAATAGAGATCTATATGCTGGTTGAAAAAGATTATTCACTCAGACCAGGTGTTTTGACAATAATGGCTTGTGTTAGACTGGAAGCTAATGAAGAATCTGAGATGGCTGATATGCTGGTGACAAAGATATTCAACCTTGCACAAGAAGTGAAAGCTAGATCTAAGAGATTTGCTTGATAGGTGTTTGAAAGAATTTTCAGCATTAAGAAGAAGAAGCTTAATTTGAAGAAACTTAGTGATTTGGATAGAAATCATAAGTTTAGGGGAGGATTGTTAGGAAATTAAGCTTTAGCAGTTAAGACTGTTGAAGGTAACAGTTAGGACTGTTGAAGATGGAAGTTAAGACTGCTGAAGAGTTTTGAAGACATGAGCAGTTAGGACTGCTGAGTAAAGAAGTTAGTACGGTTTATGATTTATGTAATAGATAAATATGGAAAAGATATTGTGTATATCGTATAAGATTAGAATGATAGTTATCTTGTAAAGGAATCCTTGGTCTATAAAAGGATTGCCTAGGTTAATATACAGAGATATAGAAGTACGAATTAGTTCATAGAGATTCAAGGTTGTAAACCCTAGTGATAGGAGATCACTCGTATTATTATTCTAATAATATTGAATCGTTGAAGGTTATTATTCTGTGTTCATTCATTGCTTTATTCAAATCATACAAAACACATAAAGTCTTCTAAGTGCTAGCTAGTAAATTTCGCGTGCTAGACTACGCATAATTCTTAGTATCACATCTAACACAAGGAGTGTGTGTAGATCCGGTCAAAACACATTGTTGAATTTTTGTTCTATGCTAGTTTCTTCATCTAAAAATAAATGCTCATTGCATATATAACATACAATTTTAAAAGAATTTAATATTAGTTATTTAACATACAATTTTAGAAGAATTTAATATTAATCAATATCATGTCACATTTACCTTTTACAATTTTTGTTTATTAGTTAAAACTTAAAAGCTAACACTTATTCTAGGACAAACTAAATTAATAAGATAGATACGTATTTTGCTAGAAGAGAGTACATGAGATGCGATCCTTTAGAAAGTGAAGAAAAATAAAAAGGCTAGAAAGCCACTCACAATGTGACAAGTGTCCACCAACCACTCCTCCTTTTTTACTTATTAAATTTGGTTAGGTGACATTTTGGTCCTTTTAACCCTTTTTTTTATTCCACCCCAAAACTTTAAACGTAAATAACTTTCAAACAATAAACTTTTATGAAAAACCGATTTCACCATAATTTTTAAAAATTTAATTCTCTTTAATTTGGTATGCATTATGATATATGAATCGCAACTTCTTTTTCCTTTTTTTTAACTTTTTAAGTGGGTGTTGATTTTCTTGAAATTTTCGGCATTTTCAGCTCTAATTTTGCCTAGTTTAAAGGCCGAATTTTGCAAAACTTAAAACACGAAAGTTGTAGCTTTTTGGCCATTCTTTACCCATAAATTTGAATCACTCAAATCCGATATAATATGAGTGAGATATCGCACGTTAAAGATGAACAATAACTGATGAACGTTATCAAAAATAACTGATGAACCAAAACACTTTGAAAAACAACCGACGCTAACTGATGAACCTAAACACTTTGAAAAACAACCGACGCTAACTGATGAACCTAAACACTATGAAACACAACCAAAGCTAACTGATGAACCAAAACACTTTGAAAAACAACCGACGCTAACTGATGAACCTAAACACTTTGAAAAACAACCGACGCTAACTGATGAACCTAAACACTTTGAAACAGAACCGACGCTAACTGATGAACCAAAACACTTTGAAAAACAACCGATGCTAACTGATGAACCTAAACACTTTGAAACACAACCGACGCTAACTGATGAACCTAAACACTTTGAAACACAACCGACGCTAACTGATGAACCAAAACAGTTTGAAAAACAACCGACGCTAACTGATGAACCAAAACACTTTGAAAAACAACTGACGCTAACTGATGAACCTAAACACTTTGAAAAACAACCGACGCTAACTGATGAACCTATAACTGATGAACCAATAACAGCACAATAACTGATGAACCAAAAAAATAACACAACACAATAACTGATGAACCTATAACTGATGAACCAATAATTGATGAACCAATAATTGATGAACCAAAAAAATAACATAACACATGACAATAATTGATGAACCAAAAACACATAACAAGGGTCAATAATTGATGAACCAAAAACACATAACACCAGGATAATAATTGATGAACCAAAAAAATAACAGCACAATAACTGATGAACCAAAAAAATAACACAACACAATAACTGATGAACCTATAACTGATGAACCAATAATTGATGAACCAAAAAAATAACATAACATATGACAATAATTGGTGAACCAAAAACACATAACAAGGGTCAATAATTGATGAACCAAAAACACATAACACCACGATAATAATTGATGAACCAAAAAAATAACAGCACAATAACTAATGAACCAAAAAAAATAACACAACACAATAACTGATGAACCAATAATTGATGAACCAAAAAAAATAACATAACACATGACAATAATTGATGAACCAAAAACACATAACAAAGGTCACTAATTGATGAACCAAAAACACATAACACCAGGATAATAATTGATGAACCAAAAAAATAACTGATGAACCAAAAAAATAACACAACACAATAACTGATGAACCTATAACTGATGAACCAATAATTGATGAACCAATAATTGATGAACCAAAAAAATAACATAACACATGACAATAATTGATGAACCAAAAACACATAACACCACGATAATAATTGATGAACAAAAAAACTGAAAGAAATTAAAGGTGCATACTTCTAAAAATGGTTTTTTTCCATATGTAATTGATACAAATTAAAGGTGCAAACTCTGGTCTCATCTCTAGCGCAAACCTCAAAAAACCAAAATCCTAAATCACCTACTTACATCACACATTCAATCCACCAATAAATCCTCACACTCGCATAAAAATACGACCTTTTTCTCAAATTGCTCATTTATAAACAAATCAATCCCTAACAACCCAATTCTTGATTACTAATCCACACATCAAAACTTAATCTCAAATCTTTTATCAACTCATGAACACTTGAAATCACTGTTTTCTGTTTTGAAGTTTGGGTTCCTGGTTTGGTTAAGTTCTAAATTATTGAACTCAGAAAAAACAAACACACATTTTAAAAGAAGTGAGAGTATTGCATTATTCAACCTTTAAGCTTTAAGCTTAAGCTTAATAACAACCTTTAAGCTTAATAACAAGCTTCTTATTGGGCAACGGCACAGTGGCCTTCTTCCTAGCCAAATTAGCCGCATATCCAGATGACGTCATCTCAACCGGATCTTCAATCATAGCATCACTATTAGTATTATTCTCAATCTGATACTGGAATCCGTTTTTGTTATCGAGCGAGTGTGAAGAAGAAGAAGATGAGCCGACTTGTGATTTAGCTTTTTTCATGATTGACGGTGGTGGCGTTACGGCGGCGGCGGCGGCGGATGAGGAGGAGGATGTGCGTTTGCGGTTGTTGGTGGTGGTGCTTGAAGGATCTGCAATCTTTTTCAGGAAATATGTGATAAATATGACATGTTATTAAGCAAGAAAGAATTTAAAAGTATCCAGTGATTGAAATTGGGTAAGTAGCAAGAATGAATGAAGATAAGATTTTATTGAACATGACGAGAATGCCCTTGAATAGAAGACACACCTTTTTTATGTGTAACTGCACCTAATCTTGATCTAATGGTCAAGATTGCTTTTTAGGCTTTTTAAATATTGAACACTTTCTATTTGATCCGGATTCTGCTAGAAGAGAGTACATTACTATCCATGTGATTAGTCTCGTAGTAACGGTTCACTAAACCCATCGCCATATCAGCTTCCATTCCCACCATTAAACCCAACACTAAACCCGCTTAACACCAAAGCCACAACACGAACATATCTCACAACACATTCGCGTACACAAAAAATCACTAGATTTTGTTGGGTGAAACCAACCACCGATCCACCCCGCCCAGTCAAAGATCGCCGAGAGTCTTTTTTATTTTATTTTTGAATATGGGAAAAATGAATGAAAATAAAAGCACCCAATTTCTGCCCCTTCACGTGTTGTTTAATCCCTCCACGATAGACAATGACGCGTGGTCACGACCCCCCTCACTTACACGGGTGTAAATGAGTTGAGCTTTTGTCGAGTAACTGTTCTTAGGTCACAGCCTCGACGAGTTAACTCGATGACGATAGCGTGGGCTGGTTTTTTTTTTTTTGAGATATGAGATTTTTTTTTTTTTTTTTTTTTTTTTGTGTGTGTTTTTTATTGAGATATGAGAATAAAAAGTGTGTTTGTGGTCTTTGTTTTGGTGTTTGTGTTTTGTTAGACCTGAGAAAAGAAGGTGATAATGTTTGTGTTTGTGTGTGTATTTTTATTGAGATATGAGAAGAAAAAGTGTGTTAGTGGTTTAAGTATTGTGTTTTATTAGTGTTTTTTTAGCGATTGAACCAGCCACCGTTCAAATATATATATATACATATACATATATATATATATATATATATATATATATATATATATATATATATATATATATATATATATATATATATATCACAAAAGAAAATATTTTATACATTAATTATACACAAACTATTATAAATAACAATTATTTACAACGTTTTATTATGAAACCGCATTATATAGTGTGCTTTTTTTTGTTATTTAACGGTTATATATTACAACCGTTATAAATTCGCTGTTGTAAAATATAGTTTGTGTACTAGTGGGGATGTCTGTTTAACCTGATTTTTTAGCTCACGAATTTATGTGGTTTCGCCTTATGTTTTGTAAGCCTTTTTTTTCCGTCTTATTCTGAAACTTTTATATAACTTCATTATGTCACATAATGTACTTATATAAACCTTTTAAGTTTCAAAACCGGCCGAAAAAATTAGGTTTATGAAACATAAGTCGAAACCACATAAGCTCGTGAGCTAAAAAAATAAGGTTAAACAAACACCCCTTTTAGTGTTTGCATTGATTAGATTGATGGTTTTTTGTTCTAAATTGTTTTCCTATTGCTTTAAGGTAGTGCTTCATCGAGTTTTAGCATAAAAAATGAGCTCGCTTGGCAGCCCTATGGTTGTAGGACTAGTGTTGATAAAATGAATTGAGTTTGAGCAAGCTCATGTTGGAATATGTGAATCATAAATAAACTATAAACACATAATCGTCAATGCTCACGCAGCGGAATAGATCAACATAACATATAATTAATTAAACTAAATAGAAAGCGTACCTTTTTTATTCCTAGCAAGAACAAGGAATCACGTGCTTCAAGAACAAAATTATAAACCTTAGTAGAGGGCTTATATGGATCGAACACAATAAAACACACAAGCTAAAGTAAGCTTGTTACTCGTTCTTGTACACACGTAACGCTAGCGTTCCAATGGGAAAAGCTAGGTTCAAATCACAAAACAAACCAAACACTTTATAAGCAAACTCGATCGCCAATTCCTAGTGGAATTAAAAAGAGGGTCGATCGGTTTAGCTAAGAGGAGAAGAGAAGGAGAGAAGTTTGGCTTGTAGGGGATTCAAGATTAAGGAATAACCAATACAATGGGATTGTATTTATAGGCAAACCCTGGCTTGCTCCCTACTCCACCAAAATCGAATCCCTAGCCCATAAGGGAGGGTCGGTCGGATTTTAGAACCCAAAGTGGTTCTAGATCCTTCTCTTCCTACTTTGCATAATTAGTCCTTTAACGGCCGTTATCTCTAACTCCGTTAAGTACTAACTGTCGTTAAGTATTTGTTTTGTGAAATGAATAAATATAAATATAAAATATATTTAATTTATTCAAACCATTGGAACTCTCACGTATTGTGTGCAATCCCGAGTCTCGGGTTCGAAATCGGACATACTAATATTAATAATTATACATAAACTCTAACAGCTCCCACTTGGATAACTATTAATATAGTAATGACATGGGCTAGTCTAGCTTAACAGATCCCAATGCCCCCAGCTCGATCCAAGTATGGTTTTCCTGGAAAAACCACGTGATGATATAATCATCATACTTATCCTTTTGTTTCTAATACCGCGTTAATATGGATATGGATCTTGGTCATTCCATAATTAACAATTAGTTTCTCGTTTATACATAATTGATCAAGATTACCAAAACATCTGAACGTCTTTCAGATAGACTTTGGGCGTGTGCACGCAAACATCTTGTCAATCCTACGAGTGGCCAAGCAGTATTAAACTTCAACACAAAGTTGAAGGAACAAATCCTTTATTGACTACGAGCATAACCCTCGAACTTCGCATCACTTCCGAAAATAGCCCTTATAACTACCTTTTACGGACAGCGTTAGACTATCTTACAGAAAATGAGCTACATCCTCGGAAATTATCTGGTATCTCAAGTCTGAGGATAAATATTCATGATTTACTTAATGACGATGATCCATAAATTATAATCATGTGGTTGGGATAAGTCCTATATTCAATTTATCCAATATTGAATATCGTGTGACATTGGTGTCTCAACCTTACAGTACATTCTACCAATCCTCACATTTGTCTTAGTTCAATAATATTCCCATATTATTAATTGACAACGGGCTATTTAGAATAAATTAAATTATTCATGGATTTAAACATGCAACTATAGGACACAAATATTAATAATGAGAATAAACGTTATCCGCACTTTATTTCATTAAAATAATAATTGTTTACAGGTCCCTATCCAAATACTAATCCAACAGATTTACATGAAACTATCTGGCATACGAAGACCAATACCCTGAGCATGTCGAGTAAACGTTTCCTTAGGTAATGCCTTCGTGAAAGGATCAGCCAGATTGTTATCTGTGTGAACTTTGAGTACATTGATTTCACCCAGTTTGACTTTTTCTCGAACATAGTGATATTTCCTACGAAAATGTCTGGCGCCTTTCATAACTCCAAGTTCATTGGCGAATGTGATTGCAGCAGAGTTGTCGCAATACACATTTATAGGTAATTTATTTGACGGCATCACTCCAAGATCCGAAATAAATTTCCTTATCCAAACAGCTTCTTGTGCAGCTTCCGATGCAGCAATATACTCAGATTCTGTAGCAGACATGGCCGTTGTACTCTGCTTTTTGCTCTTCCAGTCTACAGCTCCTCCATTTATGACAAAAACGTAACCCGTCTGAGACTTCGTATCATCTTTATCAGTTTGAAAGGACGCATCGCAGAAACCTGTAACATTCAGTTCTGCGTCTGGATTTCCCCCGAAAACAAGAAACATATCTTTAGTATTCCTTAAATACTTAAGTATGTTCTTAACAGCATGCCAGTGATCTTTCCCTGGGTTTTGCTGATAACGACTGGTTAAATTTTGTGCGAATGTCACATCTGGCCTTGTACATCTAACTGCATACTTGATAGATCCTACTGCCGAAGCATACGGAACTTTCTTCATGTACGCCACCTCTTCTGGTGTAGAAGCACACATTTCGCTACTTAAGCCATGTTCTACTTGCATGGGCAAATATCCCTTCTTGGAATTTTGCATATTGAATCTCTTCAATATTTTATCCATGTAAGCACTTTGGCTTAAACCGATCAACCGCTTAGATTTGTCTCTATAGATCTTGATTCCAAGGATGTAAGCTGCTTCTCCTAAATCCTTCATGGAAAAACATTCACCAAGATAATCCTTAACTTCATTAAGACTTGGTATATGATTTCCCATGATTAATATGTCATCGACATATAGGATAAGAAAAGTAGTGTTACTCCCACTAACTTTGTGGTATACACATGGCTCATCGAAATTTTGAGTAAATCCAAACTTCTTGATTTCCTCATCAAATTTCTTATTCCATTGCCTGGATGCTTGCTTCAATCCATAAATGGATCTTTGAAGCTTGCATACACGCTCAGGAAATTGTGGATTCACAAACCCCTCAGGTTGCGCCATAGAGATATCTTCATCTAGGCGACCATTCAGGAAGGCGGTTTTGACATCCATCTGCCAAATCTCATAGTCATAGTAGGCAGCTATGGCTATAAGAATCCTAATAGCTCTAATGTCGGCCACAGGAGAAAATGTCTCCTCATAGTCAACACCGTATGTTTGGGTAAAGCCTTTAGCCACCAAACGAGCTTTGTAGGTGTGTACATTGTCATCCATGTTCGTTTTCTTTTTGAAGAGCCACTTACTCCCAACTACCTTAGCATTGGGAGGAAGGTCTACTTCAATCCAGACTTTATTATCTTTCATTGATTGCATTTCCCCATCCATGGCTACCTGCCATTTATCCTTTTCAGGACTATTAATGGCAGCCCTATAACTAGTTGGCTCATCGAGATCCACTAGTATAGAATCCTCATCCTCTATGTTTAAACATAGACGATCAGGAGCTTTTGTAGATCTTGAAGATCTACGGATGGGTACCACTTCAACTTCAGGTGGAGGACCTAAACTTTCAGGTTCCACAGGAAGTGCGTTAGTGTTCTCAGAAGGTGACATATCTTCATGATCATTTTCAAGATCATATACTCTCCCACTGAATTCTTGAGACAAGAAACTCTCCTCAAGGAATTCACCATATCTAGCCACAATGACTTTATTTTCTGGTGGGAAGTAAAAGTAGTAACCCCTTGTTTCCTTAGGGTATCCTACGAAGATACACTTAACAGATCTTTGTTGGAGTTTATCAGGTGAGTCACGTTTAACAAACGCCTCACAACCCCAGATCTTTAAGTAAGACAAGTTGGGAGCTTTTCCAGTCCATAATTCATATGGAGTCTTATCAACCTTCTTAGTTGGAACCATATTTAATATGCGAACAGCACTTTCAAGAGCATAATCCCAAAAGGATAAGGGAAGAGTTGTAAGATTAAACATAGATTGTACCATATCAAGCAATGTACGATTTCTCCTTTCAGATACACCATTTTGTTGTGGAGTATAAGGAGAAGTGAGTTGCTGGACAATGCCACACTCAGCTAGATAATCTTTAAACTCTTGGCTTAAATACTCACCACCACGATCGGATCGAAGGGCCTTAATCTTCTTTCCGAGTTGTAATTCTACTTCACTTTTAAAAACCTTGAATGTCTCAAAGACTTCATGTTTATGTTTAAGTAAATAAACACAATCATAACGACTATAGTCATCCGTGAAGGTTAGGAAGTAGGTAGCACCGCGTTTAGACACATGTCTAAGTGGACCACACACATCAGTGTGTATCAATCCAAGTAGATCTGAAGCCTTTTCCATATTGCTATGGAAAGGTTTCTTCATCATCTTCCCAGATATGCAAGATTCGCATTTATCAACTGAATCATCATTGATATTTGGTAAAAGCCCATCACGTAGCAGCTTTTCCATGCGTTTCTTGCCTATGTGAGTGATGAACTCAAATAAGTACATTTTATTACTATCATTTATCCTATTAATTTGACTTGTTTTACTATATTATGTATGAGGATTGATACTTAATCATTTACTTTTGTAATTCTCAAGTAAAAACAAGCATTTGGTGAAACTTAGCGATTTTGGACTGATTATGGAGCATAACATGCAAGAAGTTAAGAGTCTACTGAAATGAAGAAGATCAAGACTAATCTGCTCCAGATGCGCCGCATCTCACTCATGACATGCGCCGCATCTCTATCAAGATATCACCAGATACGATCCAAGATACAAGAGGACATGCGCCGCATCTAATCATGGAGTTACGCCGCATCTTCTGGCGGTGTACGAATATTCCTGAATATTATAATCTTGGACCCCACGCGAAGTTAAGTACATGCGCCGCATCTACTTACTAGATGCGCCGCATCTTCCTTCAGACATAAACTATAAATACCCCAAGACCAGACGAATTTCGTACGCATTATAATATAACCTAAGTCCGAACAGAAGAACAAAAGGACGAATTCAGTCAAGGAGGCAGCACAAGACACACCCAAATCAAAGATACAAGAGCTGTAAGAAGGTGCTGCATGTGTTTAATTCATTAAGTAGTTTTGTTTTATTGTGTTAGCAAACTTTAATTCATCAGGATTGGTGGCTTGTGTAATGTGACAACGAAAGATTGCACTCCCTTTAATACTTGCTTTCCCATCAATTAAAGTTTATATGTTGATGTCTTTGGTTACTACTTATTAGTGCATTGATAACCTCTGTGTTTATTAGTGGCTTGCGGGCATTTGACTGCGGGACATAATGTGGCTCCCACGGTTATTACTAAATTGATCACTTAGGAATAACTTTTAGACATAAGTAATCATTAAGGGTTTACTCGCCGATAAGATTAGGACCAACGAGAAAGGGTTAACTACATACACTTCATATAAAGCTATCAATAAAACAAGTGACAATCTACTTAATCATAAGGACAGCCCTCTTATTGTCTCGAGTATTTATCTGTGTACGTGTGTGCTACTTGCTGATTCGTGCCTATTGGTTTATTTTATTATTTAATTGCAACAAATCGTGCCAGTCTCTCAGGCTGAAACCCCCTTACGTTAGGATATTAAAATACTGATTAGAATAACGAGATAATACGTTCCACTCTTAGTGATCGACACTCTACTTACCATTATCTTCATACTGACCGGGTACACTGCTCGTTAAGTGTGTGTGTTATTGATAAGTCGGCTAAATATAAATTTAAAACTTGAGTAGGCATTAAAACTGCTAAACCGCAACGACACATCACGCGCATCAAGTTTTTGGCGCCGCTGCCGGGGAGTGAATTGTTATTATCTGTTAATTTAATTAGTATTTTAATTAGGTTTTTCTTTTTTATTAGATTAATTGCATCATTGTATTATTTTGCATATTTGTTGTATTGTGTGTTAATTGTTTTCTTTTATTTTTGTGTGTTTATTTTCGTTTGTGTGTTTAATTTTTGTTTTTATTTTTCGTATTTTTCTGTTCTGCTATCGTTGTACTGTGCTAAATCAAACGATACGGCGCATCTGATCTCTCAGATACGGCGTATTGCGTTTAATTTTTAAAAAAATACAACGCGTTTAATTAATTCGATACGACGCATCTTTTCCCCAAGATACGGCGTATCTGTTTTTAATAAGAAATTTTTTTTTTCTAAACGTTAACGCCATACGACGCATCTGCTTTAGCAGATACGGCGTATCTATTATTTTAATTAAAAACAGTTTGCGAATTATTAAACAGATACGGCGTATCGATCTCTATCGATACGGCGCATCTTTCTGAATCAAAAATCGATATTTATTTTTAAACGTAACGAAAATACGGCGCATTAACTTTCGTTAATACGACGCATTTAATTTTAATTAGATAAGCTGATTTTTGATTAATTAATTCGATACGGCGCATTCTTAAATTCTAAGCGGCGTATCTATTTTCTGAATAAAGTCTGATTTAATTTTAACGTATTAAGATACGGCGTATCCAACTTTTTGGATACGGCGCATCGTCTGCAGATATCAGCAACTTTTATTCTTTTCTAATTTCCGAACGGAAAATATTCTGACTTACCCTTATACTAGGAAACTTTTACTTTGAAATCCTCTTGTTCTTAATTTTCAGGAACAATGTTCGATATTTTCCCAAACTGGTTCAGAAGACCCCAAAGAAACCTTACTATGGAAGAGTTTGCACTTCTAATCGCTCAAGCCAATGAACAAGAACATCATGAAGCAAGGAACTTTATCACTGATTTCAAAGGCAGTCATGAGCTGTTGCTAAAGGAACAAAACAATATGATCAATGGTTTGGCAATTGAAGTGCACCAATTGTCAACAGTGCTTAACAAGGTTCTTTTGGTAAGGCACGATCTGAAAGGAATTACAACTAGAGGCGGAAAGTCAACCTTTCAAATCGGAGAAACACCCGAGGATGACAGTACAAACAAAATTTCCCCTGAATCTTTACCACCTGAGCAAGAGCAACCAAAAGAGACTGATCCAGAACCTGTAATTAGAAGAGAACCTTCTGTTGAACCTAAACGATCAACACCACCCTTCCCACATAGGGTAAGGAAAGAGAAAGAAGATGCCTATCAAAAGAAATTCCTGGAGAATCTCAAGCAGCTGCAGCTAAGCATACCATTTATGGAAGCCCTAGTGCAAATGCCGAAATATGCTAAATATCTGAAAAGCTTGCTTACAAACAAGTCTAAACTCGAAGAGGCTTGCACCATAACGATGGGGAAAAGAAGCTCAGCGGCATTGCTCAACAAACTTTCATCTAAAAAAAAAGATCCAGGGAGTTTCACTATTCCTTGTCAAATTAAAAATTTGCATATTGAGAATGCCTTAGCCGACCTAGGAGCTAGTATAAGTCTTATGCCCTCTTCTATGTATGATAAATTAGGTCTTGGTGAACCAAAACCTACTAGGATGTGCTTAGAACTAGCTGATAGGTCTATACAATACCCATTAGGAATAGCGGAAAATATATTAATAAAAGTTGATAAATTTGAATTACCTATCGACTTCGTTATCCTTGATATGCCTGAAAATTCTAGAACTCCTATAATATTAGGACGACCATTTTTAGCCACTGCTAGGGCCATAATTGATGTTTTTAATAAAAAGATAACTTTTATCATAGGGAAAGATGAGGTTGAGTTTAACATGGAACAATCTATGAGTAAAGATGAATCCGATGACGATGAATGCTATAACATCGATGTTTCTGATGATACGATTAATCAATTTACTCAGAAATTGTTAAAGAATAATTTGCTTGATTCTTTTCTGCTTAAAAATTTAGAAAACGCAATTGCTATAGAAGATCAAGTAGATGAGAATACTGTTGATTATAATTTTGCTGCTGACTCTGCTGTATGTAACGCGATGCGGCGCATCGAAAACCTCGATGCGGCGCATCTATCTGATGACAGCAGCGATATAATTAAAGAACAGGTTTATTCCGCTAGTGCTACTGAAATTGATAATGTTAAACCTGTGCTTAAGGATCTTCCTTCTACTTTGGAATATGCTTATTTAAACGGAAATACTAATTCACCCGTTATTATTGCATCTGACTTAACGCCAAAAGAAAAAGAGTCTCTTTTGTAGGTACTATATAAACGAAGAGGAGCATTAGCGTGGAGTATGTCTGATATTAAGGGAATTAGCCCGTCATTTTGTACACATAAAATCCTTATGGAGGATGAATTCAAACCAACTATCCAACCTCAAAGGCGTTTGAATCCAAAAGTCCAAGATGTGGTGAAAAATGAAATCGTAAAGTTACTTGACTCTGGACTTATCTACCCAATTTCCGACAGCTCGTGGGTCAGTCCTATCCACTTTGTACCAAAAAAAGGAGGAATGACGGTAGTACTCAATGACGACAATGAGCTAATCCCTTCAAGAACTGTTACCGGATGGAGAGTTTGCATCGACTACCGCAAACTCAATGATGCTACGCGAAAAGATCACTTCCCTCTTCCATTTATTGATCAAATGTTAGAAAGACTATCAGGATATGATTATTATTGTTTTTTGGATGGTTTTTCAGGTTTCTTCCAAATACCCATTGCCCTCGAGGATCAAGAGAAGACGACTTTCACCTGCCCTTATGGAACCTTCGCCTATAGGAGAATGCCGTTCGGACTATGCAACGCCCCTGCTACTTTCCAACGTTGTATGACGGCTATCTTCCATGATATGGTAGAAGATTTTATGGAAGTCTTCATGGACGACTTCTCGGTGTTCGGTAACTCATTTAGTGATTGTCTCTTTAAACTTGATAAAATGCTTGCTAGGTGTGAAGAAACTAACCTTGTTCTTAATTGGGAAAAATGTCACTTTATGGTTAGAGAGGGAATTGTGTTAGGACATAAGATTTCTGGGAAAGGTATAGAAGTCGATAAAGCTAAAATTGATGTAATTGCTAAACTACCTTACCCCACTAACGTAAAAGGCGTTAGAAGTTTTTTAGGGCACGCTGGATTTTATCGTAGATTCATAAAGGATTTTTCAAAAATATCTAGGCCTATGACCCAATTGTTGCTAAAGGATGCAAAGTTTGATTTTTCTGAAGATTGCAAAAAGGCATTTAATATACTTAAAGAAAAACTAACTTCTGCACCCATTATAATTTCGCCTGATTGGAATCTGCCTTTTGAACTAATGTGTGATGCTAGTGATTATGCTGTTGGAGCCGTACTTGGCCAAAAGATAGATAAGAAATTTAAACCAATTTATTATGCTAGCAAAATATTGAATAATGCCCAAGAACACTACACCACCACGGAAAAAGAACTTTTAGCAGTAGTTTTTGCATTCGATAAATTTAGATCATATCTTATATTGTCAAAAACTATGGTTTACACTGACCATTCTGCTTTGAAGTATTTGTTCAATAAACAGGATGCCAAGCCAAGGCTTATTAGGTGGGTTTTATTGCTCCAAGGATTCGATATTGAAATTAAAGATAAAAAGGGTGCCGAGAATCTAGCTGCTGACCACTTATCTAGACTTGAAAACCCTGATATGGAGGTGCTTGACGAGAGGGAAATAGCTGATGACTTTCCTGATGAACACCTTATGATGGTAGGAATTAAGAGCAATAATAATGGACCATGGTATGCCGACTTTATAAACTTTATTGTTGCAAATGAAATTCCAAAAGGGCTAACATCCGACGAGAAAAGAAGGTTTATAACTCGCGCTAACGAGTATATTTGGGATGAACCTTATGCCTTTAAATTATGTCCTGACAATATTATACGAAGATGCGTAGACGGTGATGACATCGCATCAATATTGGCACATTGCCATTCAGGGCCAACAGGGGGACATCACGGTCCAGTCATCACAAGAAGAAAGATCCTGGATGCGGGATTTTATTGGCCCACTATGTTGGAGGATGCGAAAGATTATATAAAAGGATGTGATGCGTGTCAACGATCCGGAAATATTACATCAAGAAACGAAATGCCGCAAAACTATATCCATGTATGTGAAGTTTTCGACATATGGGGATTAGACTTCATGGGACCGTTTCCTGAATCTAAAGGTAATAAATATATTTTGGTTGCTGTTGATTACGTATCAAAATGGGTCGAAGCGCAAGCATCTCCAACAAACGACAGCAAGGTAGTACTTAAATTTTTGCAAAGTTTGTTCTCTAGGTTTGGAATTCCTAAAGCATTGATTAGTGATAGGGGAACACACTTTTGTAATCACCATCTGGGAAGAGCCTTGCAAAAATATGGAGTATATCATAGGGTTTCCACCGCATACCATCCTCAATCAAATGGTCAAACTGAAGTAACCAATAGAGCTATAAAAAGAATCCTTGAAAAAACGACTGGATATAATCCTAAAGGGTGGTCTGACAAGTTAAATGATGCTTTATGGGCATTCCGTACCGCCTTTAAGACACCGACGGGATGCACTCCATTTCGTCTTGTATACGGAAAAGCATGCCACCTACCGGTCGAAGTTGAACAAAGTGCATATTGGGCTTTGACGAACTGTAATATGGATATGGAAGCTGCGACGAAGAACCGTTTCATGGAACTTAATGAACTCTATGAACTAAGAGATGAGGCCTACAAAAATACTAAGATCTACAAACAAAGAACTAAAAGATGGCATGACTCGAGGTTACGTGGGGATAAAACGTTTACTATTGGAGAGAAAGTGCTACTATTTAATTCAAGATTAAAGATGTATCCTGGTAAACTTAAATCAAGATGGACGGGACCGTTCGTTGTCAAGAAAGTGTATCCATATGGAACTATTGAAATATGCGATAAAAATGGTTATATATTCAAAGTGAACGGGCAACGTGTGAAGAAATACTTTGATAATAAAATTGAGGATAATGAGAACGAGGTGGTGGAGTTTGAACCTGAAGTATTGGAATGAAGAGCTGAACGTGAGTCTAACTTGAAGACTCTGGAATAAAGACAAGTGCTTACCGGGAGACAACCCGGAATTATCTTTTATTTTGTTTTCTGTGTCGAGTCAGTCAGGCCCGCATGAGGATACGGCGCATCTCAATTCTGAGATGCGACGCATCTCCTGCAATGGTCATATCTTATTTTATTTTTCTGCATTTTTATTTTCGACTTTAAAACTATTTATCAGTTTATTTTAATGCGGCGCATCCCTGGTTAAGGATGCGGCGCATCTTTATTCTGATCCGTATTTATTCCAGGCTCGATACGGCGTATCTTCTTCCATAAGATACGGCGCATCGACTGACCTGATGATTTTCAGTTTTAATTTTTAAGTTTTATTTTTATCTAACTACTAATGTATTATGCAAGTTTGAACCTTTCTTATCTTAGGTGTGTTTTAAAGTGTTGGTGGTATTATAGTTTCCTGGATTTCCTGTGGATACATCAAGTATGAAGCTTTAACGTTCTAATCCACAAGAAGTTGATTTTTGCTCTTATACTAATGGAGGATCATACCGAGCAAATCTCAGGGGAGTTTTTCTGTTCTAATTCTTTTATTTTCCAGTTTTTAACCTTTTATACAAACAACGAGGACGTTGTTTAACTTAAGTAGGGGGATTGGAGAATTAGAACACTTAACAATTACTTGTCCTAAACTTTTTCAAAAATTATGCTTAAAATGTGCTTAATATATCAAACTTAAAAATTTTTTAGCATGTTTTTGTTTAAGATCTAAGTTGCATAACTGCACACATGACGTTATTTTCAAAAATTGTGATTTTTCAAAATTCACAAATCTATGAGTGTGCCGGTGACTTGTAAACTTTAGAACTTGGCTTGTATACTATTCGAGACCACCATAATAAGTATTATTTATATAATTGGAATGACTTGTCTAAATTGGTAAAATTCTAGGATTACACCCAAATAGCCTATTATTTGTTATGTGTTATTAACTAACTACACTGGTTAGTTAACCCCCGTATAAACCCTTTTGTTACTCTCATTTTTAGAGTAAGATACCCCTAGAAAAACCCTCAGAGCCATTCCTTTCGTTTCTTACACCTATGTTTAAAATGTTTCGTTACACCCTTACACCTTAGCCTACCCTGTAGATTAGAATCCGTGGTTGGTTGATTGCTATAGGCAAAGTGTGTTTTCTTACATTACCTGTGTTCGCGTGCGTAATTCATTATCTATGGTTAGGTCGGGAAATTGCACAATGCAATTGGAGTGAAAGTAAATATTGTATATCTTTGAGTTTATTTTTCGTGTGTTTACTACTTTCACTATTACCATTATTTCTGAAGTCATGAAAAGTATGGAAAAATTATCCGGAAAGAAAGTTATAGTGATGTGGTGAAATTTTACACATCTATGTTTATGTTTAATAATAATAAAAAAAAAAAAAAAAAAAAAAAAAAAAAAATCGAAAAAATAAGAAAAGAAAAAGAAAGAAAAGTTGGAAGTTAGTTTTAACCAACTTATGTAAAGTTATGTAAGTGGTCGATATCACCACTATTTGTTGTACTATATCTATGGATTGAATGGGAATTGGCAGTTATGGGAACGCCAATTAAGGTTTATTCTTTGATTAAGATTTTGTTGAGTATAATTCGTGTCTACCTAAAGCGTGTGTTTCAAGTGTTAAAGCGTGAGTTATTCGATGATATGAGTCTTATTCATGGGATGGTTGGGATAGTGATTAACCACACTTAAGATTTTAATTTATTTGTTTTGTTTATTTTTATTTTTGCACCAATTTATATCCCAAATGTTATCCATGCCCTTTATTATTCTTTATCCAACCAAACCTTTGATTTATTGAGATTAGGGATTTGAGCAATCTTAAGTATCGTAGTCGTGGATTCGGCTATGTATTTATGATTTTGTCGCCCTTTTTGATATATTATTATTGGTGAAGTTTGGACCTATCTTTAGCCTATTCGAGTTAAGGATTTGAGCAATTGCAAGTATCGTGTTCGTGGATTCGATCATGTATTTGTGATTTTGTCGCCTTTTCTGGAATTTGAGATCGATAGTGAAAGAGAATAATTAACCCTTAAGCCTAAAAACCCTTTTTTTACCGCTTTAGACTTGTTATTCCTTAGCTTTAGTGGTGGAGATGTGTATACTTGCCAAGCTTATGATAGAATATTCGTCGCGACTGGACACTTAAACGATTAGATTTGCTTTTATCGACTTATTTTATTTTACTTCTAATTCGTTAAAGTGTTTAGTTGTGTGATTATGAAATGAACGAATACATGCTTAAATATAAAAATAAATCCTAACATCTTTTAGGATACATTTTCATAAGAGAAATTCTAAGGTTTACTTGGGGACAAGTAAAGTTCAAGTGGGGGGATATTTGATGAACTCAAATAAGTACATTTTATTACTATCATTTATCCTATTAATTTGACTTGTTTTACTATATTATGTATGAGGATTGATACTTAATCATTTACTTTTGTAATTCTCAGGTAAAAACAAGCATTTGGTGAAACTTAGCGATTTTGGACTGATTATGGAGCATAACATGCAAGAAGTTAAGAGTCTACTGAAATGAAGAAGATCAAGACTAATCTGCTCCAGATGCGCCGCATCTCACTCATGACATGCGACACATCTCTATCAAGATATCACCAGATACGATCCAAGATACAAGAGGACATGCGCCGCATCTAATCATGGAGTTACGCCGCATCTTCTGGCGGTGTACGAATATTCCTGAATATTATAATCTTGGACCCCACGCGAAGTTAAGTACATGCACCGCATCTACTTACTAGATGCGCCGCATCTTCCTTCAGACAGAAACTATAAATACCCCAAGACCAGACGAATTTCGTACGCATTATAATATAACCTAAGTCCGAACAGAAGAACAAAAGGACGAATTCAGTCAAGGAGGCAGCACAAGACACACCCAAATCAAAGATACAAGAGCTGTAAGAAGGTGCTGCATGTGTTTAATTCATTAAGTAGTTTTGTTTTATTGTGTTAGCAAACTTTAATTCATCAGGATTGGTGGCTTGTGTAATGTGACAACGAAAGATTGCACTCCCTTTAATACTTGCTTTCCCATCAATTAAAGTTTATATGTTGATGTCTTTGGTTACTACTTATTAGTGCATTGATAACCTCTGTGTTTATTAGTGGCTTGCGGGCATTTGACTGCGGGACATAATGTGGCTCCCACGGTTATTACTAAATTGATCACTTAGGAATAACTTTTAGACATAAGTAATCATTAAGGGTTTACTCGCCGATAAGATTAGGACCAATGAGAAAGGGTTAACTACATACACTTCATATAAAGCTATCAATAAAACAAGTGACAATCTACTTAATCATAAGGACAGCCCTCTTATTGTCTCGAGTATTTATCTGTGTACGTGTGTGCTACTTGCTGATTCGTGCCTATTGGTTTATTTTATTATTTAATTGCAACAAATCGTGCCAGTCTCTCAGGCTGAAACCCCCTTGCGTTAGGATATTAAAATACTGATTAGAATAACGAGATAATACGTTCCACTCTTAGTGATCGACACTCTACTTACCATTATCTTCATACTGACCGGGTACACTGCTCGTTAAGTGTGTGTGTTATTGATAAGTCGGCTAAATATAAATTTAAAACTTGAGTAGGCATTAAAACTGCTAAACCGCAACGACACATCACGCGCATCAGTGAGCAAGACGACAGTGCCATAAATAAGACGAATCCAAGTTAGACTTGATTCTCTTATTTCCGATGCTATACATAGAATCATTTCCGTTGGAGACATGGTTCTCCATGTCAATTTCAAACACACCATCTAATGGAATAGCATTAAAGTAAAAAAACAGAATTTAAAGAAACAGAAATTCCATTATTATTAAAAGTATGCTCAAAACCAATATCCAACAATAAAGAAACTGAAATGAAACCTCTAACAATAGACGGTGCGTAATGACAATTGTTCAATACTAAAATTAAACCCGAAGGTAACAGTAAATCAAAAGTCCCTATGGCTTCCACTGCTGCACGTATACCGTTGCCGACATACAAGTAGCATTCCCCATAGTTCAGCTTCTTCACTCCTCTAAGCCCCTGCGATGTATTACAAATGTGAGTACCACATCCTGTATCATATATCCAGGCATTTTGCTTACAAGGAAAGGAAAATAATTCAACCATAAAAATACCTGATGTGCTGGCGCCATGCCCAGCCTTGGCATTTTTATTCTTGCGACACTCCTCAAGCAGCAATGGACAGTCCCTCTTCCAATGTCCAGGAGTGTTATAGTGGTGACAAGCAGCCGTATCCTTTTTAGGATAATCCTTCTTGGGAGGAGGATTCTGCTTCTTGGGCTTCTGCTGATGGATCACGACCTGTTTTCCTTTGTCAGCTTTCCCTTTGCCATCTTGTTCACATTGTGCGGTTTACCGGGCTTAGCTACCCTACCACCTTTAATTGCCATCACAGCAGGTGTAGGAGCTTTCTTAGCGAGTCCCTTCTCATGTTCTATGAGCATTGCACGCAAGTCAGTAAATGTCTTCCCCTTGGAATGCATGTTGAAGTTGCGCACGAAGTCACCATACAATTCCTCATTGAGGGATTTATTGATGAGGCCAACTTTAACATCTTCCACATACCCGCATCCAAGTGCATCCAATTGGTCAAGATATCCTTTCATCTCTAGCACATGGGTACTTACGGGTTTGGTTGCTTCCTGCTTGCACTTGGCTATATTGTTAAGTACGTCATACAACTCAGCCATTGGAGGTTTCTCAAACATACGTTTGAGTTCCTCAATCATTTGCATCGGACCATGATTCTCAAACTGTTTTACCAGCTGAGGATCCATCCCCGATAGCATGAGACAAGCCGCATCATTGTGCTTGTCATAAGCTTCGTTATACTCTCTAAGTGCATTATTAGGAGAGTTAGCAGGAGGAGCAACCGGAAGAGGCTCACTAAGAAAATCAAAACGTTTGGCTATCCTAAGAACAAGCCTTAGATTACGATACCAATCGTTGAAATTTTTAGTCCCAGTCAATTTCTCCTTTTCAATCATCATTTTGAAAGTGGAGGTAATGTTTGGCGTGTTTCCGGGTTGGGCCATTTCTATAGAAAAAGTTCAAAAGTTAGTACTTTCGATAATAAACTTTTCAAGAAAATTAAACACCCATTGGTTAAATAACCATTTAATTTTCATTGAAAACTAGGATCCCAATTGACGTCGTTTCATTACATCAGCTGAGGCTGCTAGTAATGAAAGTACTCAATAAGGTACGGGTCAATCCCAATTGCCAATATCCAATTGCAATTCCTAGAATCATGGGACTTACATTATTTTGCCAACATCAGTTGCAAATGTAAGCATGTTTCATCCCCAAATCTTTATTCCTTGACGCCGTTTCATTACATCAGCTGAGGCTGCTAGTAATGAAAGTGCTCGATTAAGTTAACCAATTTAGAAACGTGTAAATTAACGCCGTTTCATCACATCAGCTGAGGCTGCTAGCAATGAAAGTGCTCAATTTACCCCTTTTGACTCCCATTCTTTGAATCATTACATCAGCTGAGGCTGCTAGCAATGATAGAATGTCATCTTAGGTGTTTCCGTATTAATTGGTCGGCATATTACTTAAGTTTAAAGGGTATAAATTTTTGATTTGTAATCAAAAATATGTACAAAGATGTCATGCATTCATCTTTGTATCATATGTTTTCTACAAAAAACTGTTTACTCATTTGCAGCTTAAATCAACAAAATTTAATTGATGGCGTTGAGAAACTTACAACATTGCCTTAAGATGCTTCGTACTTTTTCATGGTGTACTTGGTAAGTCTATTATTGACGCACAGGCGAGCGGAGGGGCAAACGTCCGCCGAAGCTAATTAAAAACGCGCCCCTTTAAGGTTACAATTTAATGCATACCAACCTTATACCCACTTTATAGTTTGTCAATAATAGGTCCGCCGCTTCGACCACTTTTGTACAGTCGCATCAATCAATTAAAACTTTAAGATTTAAAGCTTAAAACATTTATGTAGTAAATTATTAATTGCTAGTCTCGCCTGGGAGCAAATTACCGTGCGAAGCAAACCACTGTCGGCACATCAGACTTGGCAATTAAATAGTTTACTACAAAGGTTTCATAGTTATTAGGTTCATTTATTTTTTATTTAAAAAATTACCCTCTTTGATGTTACAATCCATCATAATTAAACACAAAGAAAAAGTAATTGAAAAAATAAATAAACACTCAATAACACGTATATGATCATTAACAATATCATATAGCCACATGCAAACCTTTTCAATAAATCCTATTAATAATTCTATGTGAATTTTAATGTATCTAATCAATAAAACTCCCATTGGTTTTCGAGCTCATTGGGCCCAATGGTCTAAAGACGCCAAATAATTTGGCCGCGTAAGTTTTGATTAATTAGATACCACATTGCACATAACCAATTTTAATTAATATATTAGGGTCTTCCCTAATTTAAGATTTATCTTAAAAATCATGTAGCATATTAAACACGAAACATTCCATGACAAAATATGCAAGATTTTGTCATGGATTTCATATAGCACTTAAAATCATGTATCACATATTTACAAGCCTATATGGTACGCAATCTTTAATTAATGACATCACATAAGGTATTCATTAATTAATCCCTAAAAATTGCATGCAATCCTAGGGTTTCTACAAGATTTTTAATCAAAAACTAAAACCCTAAAAATAATAATTTGGGTGTCGACCCAATTAGGGTTTACTAAAAAAATCAAAACCCTAGAAAATTAATTGCATGTATCTCAACAAGATTCAATTTTTAAGGTTTTTAGTAATTAATTACATGTTAAAACGGGCTCTTGATGCCACTGTTGGAATATGTGAATCATAAATAAACTATAAACACATAATCATCAAAGCTCACGCAGCGGAATAGATCTACATAACATATAATTAATTAAACTAAATAGAAAGCGTACCTTTTTTATTCCTAGCAAGAACAAGGAATCACGTGCTTCAAGAACAAAATTATAAACCCTAGGAGAGGGCTTATATGGATCGAACACAATAAAACACACAAGCTAAAGTAAGCTTGTTACTCGTTCTTGTACACACGTAATGCTAGCGTTCCAATGGGAAAAGCTAGGTTCAAATCACAAAACAAACCAAACACTTTATAAGCAAACTCGATCGCCAATTCCTAGTGGAATTAAAAAGAGGGTCGATCGGTTTAGCTAAGAGGAGAAGAGAAGGAGATAAGTTTGGCTTGTAGGGGATTCAAGATTAGGGAATAACCAATACAATGGGATTGTATTTATAGGCAAACCTTGGCTTGCTCCCTACTCCACCAAAACCGAATCCCTAGCCCATAAGGGAGGGTCGGCCGGATTTTAGAACCCAAAGTGGTTCTAGATCCTTCTCTTCCTACTTTGCATAATTAGTCCTTAAACGGCCGTTATCTCTAACTCCGTTAAGTACTAACTGTCGTTAAGTATCTGTTTTGTGAAATGAATAAATATAAATATAAAATATATTTAATTTATTCAAACCATTGGAACTCTCACATATTGTGTGCAATCCCGAGTCTCGGGTTCGAAACCGGACATACTTTATTAATAATTATACATAAACTCTAACAGCTCAGTAGTCATTCCCTCCATCTAGAATGCTTTGAAAATTAGGATGTCATTTTTATGAAATATTGAACATACTTTCTTCTTGGCCAAATATTTTAACATGTAAGTTTCCGTAATTGCCACCTCCTAGTGTGTCTTAATGTTTTCACAAGATGTCGTGGGTAAGAACCTCACTAGGTAAATGGTTGGCAGGGAATACATCGTAATACTGATAATATTATATTTTATTTAATGAAATACTAATCGTGGTTTTTGACTTTTGCGTACACTGATATTCGGGTAATACACCGTCACACAAGCTCAAACTAATCCAAATCCTCCCTCTCGGATGTTAATGTAGTCACCTTAAAATTATTTGTACCCAGTAAGATTCGCCTTGATGTATCTTACATTCTAGTGATATAGAACATGGCAAAAGTTCAACATAGATCTCATATTTGTTATAGATTCAATGAACCAATCCTGATCACTCATTTTTTTTGATAAAAACTAAAAATATAAACTTTCACTAATTTTTTTAAAATTAAATATCTCGCAAACTGTTAATCGTTACGCCAAAAAAATTATACCATCGCGACGAGAATTAAATTATCTTTCTATAGATATGCAATTCTATATACTTTCGACTAACTATTTTTTTTAAAAAATTCCGCCAAGAAATCACACGTGATTTGTAAAAATCACATGTGATTTGATTTTTACAAATCCCATGTGATTTTTACAAATCATATGTCATTTTTCTAGGCGAAAATTTTGAAAAAAAAAATGGTCGAAAATATAGAGAAATGCATATCTATAGATATATAATTTAATTCTCATCGCGATTATGTATTTTTTGTAGCTTGAAGATTTACCGTTTGCAAGATATGTTGTCTTTTTTAAAAGGTGAAAAATGGGGTTTATTAATTTAGATGAAAAATGGATGGCTAAGGTTGGTTATTTGGATCTATGACAAATATGAGATCTATATTAATATCAACTCTATAGACCATATAGTCGAGGTTTTTTCCTTTTCTTTTATTTTTTGTTTTTTTTAATTAATTTTATCTTTTATCTTTTATTCACCCCTCAATGTAGGGGTGTTCAGTGTTTGGTTTGGCACAGAATAAACCAAAAAATAAACCAAACCAAAATCGAATATAACCAAACAAAAAATTTTAATTGGTGTATGGTCTGGTTGGAGACCGAGCCAAGGTATTTATTGGTGTTTGGTTTGGTTTATGGTTTGATGAAAATATACCCAACTGAACTGAAAAAACCGAATATCTCTATCTACATAAAAAATAATAACGTACATATACATACTTTGGTTCTTATCATCATAAATGATGTTGGGAATTAAAGCTTCTTGAGTTGCTGCTGCTCATATGGTTATAACTGCTCTTAGGAATTAATGAAAATGCTCTAAGTATGTTACTGCTGCTGGTTAAAGAGTTAAGACTGCTAGTTGAAGTTAAGACTGTTAAAGTACATTATGACTGCTGGAAGACTTAAAGGAAAATACTCTAAGTGGTTAATGCTGCTGGAACAAAGTTAGTACTGCTGGTACAAACTTACAATTGCTGAAGAGTTAATGCTGCCAGAGTAAAGATTAAGACTGCTGGTTTATTATTACTACTGCTGAAGTGTTAGAGTCGGTTAGATATGTATAGAATGTTTTGATAAGTATAGAAAAGATATAGAAAAGATTTATCTTGAATAGAAAGTTATTGTAAGCCGACTAGGACTCCTTAGTCTATAGAGTTATAGCTTCAAGGTTGTAAACCCTAATACTTTTGAGTATTCGTATTATTAATAATATTGAAGCTTTGTTTGTTAATCTTGTGTTTACTGTTTCATTAAAAGTTCTTCTTAAGGTTGAAGTTCATATTCCGCATAAACTTTAATATAACTCTTAGACAGTTTCTATACTAGTTGTGTTAGATTTATCTAGCATAGCTAAACCTTTACAAGCTAAGGGAATTCGATCAAGTTCATAACTGGGATCAACAAGTGGTATCAGAGCTTGTGATCTAGAAGCTGTGATCAAGAAGAACCTGTTTTAATACAAGATCTTATTTGAAGACATGGATTCAGAGTCTACACACATGATTACTGCATTTAAGGTACCAATGCTCAAGCCTGGTGAGTATGAGATCTGGAGAATGAGAATTGAGCAGTGTATTCAGATGATTGACTATTCTCTATGGGAGGTCATAGAATAAGGTAATACCTTGCCAAAAACATCAACATCTGATGCTTTTGTGACTATTCTGCCTATCAAAACTGCTGAAGACAAGGCACAAAGAAGATTGGAGGTAAAGGCAAGAAGTACTCTCATGATGGGCATTCCTAATGAACATCAGTTGACTTTTAATCTTATCAAAGATGTTAAGTCATTGTTAGCAGCCATTAAGAAAAGATTTGGAGGGAATGCTGCTACTAAAAAGACCAAGAAAAACCTCTTGAAGGAACAGTATGAGAACTTTTCTGCTCCAAGCACTGAGATGCTTAATCAGACCTTTGACAGGCTTCAAAAGATTGTTAGTCAACTGGAGCTTTTGGGAGAATACCTGTCCCAAGAAGATATCAATAAGAAGTTCCTAAGAAGTTTGTCACCAGGGTGAAACACACATGTTGTTGTGTGGAGAAACAAACATGATTTAGACACAATGAACATGGATGATCTGTACAACAATCTCAAAGTTTATAAACTAGAAGTCAAAGGGACTAGCTCAAGAACAAATACACAAAATATGGCTTTTGTGTCCTCCTCAAACAACTCTAGCAGTACCAATGAAGCAGTTACTACTGCTTATGGAATTACTACTGCTAGCACTCAAGTTACTGCTGCTACTTTAACAACTGTTGACAACTTGAGTGATGTTGTGATTTATGCTTTCCTGGCTAGTCAACCCAATAGTCCCCAACTGATGAATGAGGATTTGGAACAAATTCATCCAGATGATGTGGAAGAAATGGATTTGAAGTGGTAGATGACTATGTTGACAATGAGAGCTAGGAGATTCTTGAAGAAAACTGGAAGGAAGCTGACAGTCAATGGGAATGATAACATTGGCTTTGACAAGTCCAAGGTGGAATGCTATAACTGCCACAGAAGGAGACACTTTGCTAGAGAATGCAGGGCACCAAGGAGCCAAGACTACAAGAATGGAGAAAGCTCAAGGAGAACTGTTCCTGTGGAAACCTCCAATTCCGCAGCTTTGGTGTCTTGTGATGGTCTAGGTGGCTATGATTGGAGTGATCAAGCTGAAGAAGGACCCAACTATGCACTTATGGAATACTCATCTTCATCCTCAAGTTCTGACTCTGAGGTATCTAATGATTCTAGTTGTTCTTATAAATCTTGTTTAGATATTGTTGAGTTTCTTAAAGCTCAGAATAATAAACTTGTAGAAGATTTACAGAAAGCTGAGTTGCATATTTTAGGCTATAAGGTATGTTTAGAGTCTGTAGAACAAAGACTTGAATTTTATAAGAAGAATGAGGCTGAGTATGTAGAAAAGGTTAATGTTTTAGAAGGTGAACTCTTTGTAAAAGAATCAAGTATTACAGAGCTTAGGACAAGGCTTGAAAAAGCTCAAAAAGAAAAGGTTGTAGTTCAACTGGAAAAAGAAAGCATTCAATTTAAAGTGAATAGGCTTGAACATGCATTTGAAAGTGTGAACAAGATAATAGAGTGTCAAATTATAAATAAAGGTAGTGGTTTAGGCTATAATGAGGTCCCCCCCTCCCATTACAGGAAAGTTTGTGCCTCCTACACCTGAATTGTCTTGTTTAAGTGAGTTAGTTACTAAGCCTGTAATTGAGAAAGAGAGAGAGTCTAAGGTGATTGATAGGAAGTATTCTGATGCACCAATTATTGAAGATTGGGTGTCAGATGATGAGGATCAGGTTGTGTCTGCACCTAATGTTGAAAGTAAAAAAGTTAGGTCTAGTGCTGAAAAGAGTAAGTTTGTTAAACCTAATTCACAAGATCAAAATGCTAGGAGAACTGTTAATCAATTTGAACAACCTAGGGAGAATACTTACAGCCCTAGAGGAAATCAAAGAAACTGGAATGGAATGATGTCTCAAAGATTAGGGAATAATTTTGAGATGTTTAACAAGGCTTGTTATGTATGTGGTAGTTTTGAACATTTGCAGTATGATTGTAATTACTATCAAAAACCTGTTTGGAATCATGCAAGAAGGGTGAATAACAAAAATTTTGCTAAAAACACTCATCCAAATGCTAAAAGAAACATGGTTCCAAGGGCAGTGTTAATGAAGTCTGGCATGGTATCTCTTAATACTACTAAACAAAGTTTTTCAAAAATAGCAGTATCAGATAAAACTGCTAGACCAGTTAATGCTGCTCAACCAAAGAAAACAGTGAATGGTGCTAAGTCAAATCTTTCAAAAACAGCACATTCATCTGTTCAAAGACCCATTCAAAAGAAAACAACACTTAATACTGCTAAGCTAAAAACAATAGTTTCTACTGCTGAGGCAAACACAATTGTTAATGCTGTTAAGGGTAACTATATTCATGCTATTAAGACCTCAGCTTATTGGGTTTGGAGACCAAAGATTAAAGTTTTAGACCATGTTTCCAAACATAACAGTGCATCAATAGTCCTAAAGAAATTTGATTATGTTGATGCACAAGGCAGATCCAAGTCAGTAATGACTTGGGTCCCCAAAAGAAACTGATTTTCTTACTTTATGTGCAGGGCAATCCACAGGTGGAATTACAAGATCAAGGAGTCATTGATAATGGATGCTCAAGGCACATGACAGGAAACATGTCCTATCTTAGTGATTATGAAGAAATTGATGGAGGATATGTTGCTTTTGGGAGCAATCCCAAAGGAGGGAGAATCACAGGCAGAGGTACAATCAAAACTGGTAAACCAGATTTTGAGAATGTGTATTTTGTCAAAGAGTTAAAATTCAATCTCTTTAGTGTCTCACAAATGTGTGAAAAAAAGAATAGTGTTCTCTTTAATGACACAGAATGTATTATCTTGTCTCCTGACTTTAAGTTAATTGATGAAAGTCAAGTTTTGCTTAAAGTTCCTAAAAGAGATAATATATATAGTGTTGATTTAGAGAATATGGTTCCCAAATGAGGTTTAACTTGTCTCTTTGCAAAGGCCACATCTGATGAATCTAATCTTTGGCATAGAAGGCTAGGTCACTTAAACTTTAAAACAATGAACAAATTGGTTAAGGGAAATCTTGTAAGAGGTTTGCCTTCAAAACTTTTTGAAAATGATCAAAACTGTGTTGCTTGTCAGAAGGGAAAGCAGCACAGAGCCTCTTGTAAGTCCAAAACAGTGAACTCTATCAGCTTACCTTTACATATGTTGCATATGGATTTGTTTGGACCAACATTTGTAAAAAGTTTAATGAAAAAGATGTATTGTCTAGTTGTCACAGATGATTATAGTAGGTTTACTTGGGTTTTCTTTCTAGCAACTAAGGATGAAACCAGTGGAATTCGTAAGTCTTTCATAACGAGGGTAGAAAATCTAGTAAATCACAGGGTTAAAGTGATAAGATGTGAAAATGGAACTGAGTTCAAGAATAAAGATATGAATCAGTTTTGTGAGATGAAAGGTATAATAAGACATTATAGTGTAGCTAGAACTCCTCAACAAAATGGTGTGGCAGAGAGGAGAAATAGGACACTAATTGAGGCTGCTAGGACAATGTTAGCTGATTCTAAATTGCCAACTACCTTTTGGGCTGAAGCAGTTAGTACTGCTTGCTATGTACAAAATAGAGTGTTAGTTGTTAAGCCTCATAACAAGACCCTTTATGAACTTTTTCATGGAAGAACACCAACTCTAAGTTTTATGAAACCATTTGGGTGTCCTATTACAATTCTCAATACCATAGATCACCTAGGCAAGTTTGATGGTAAGGCTGATGAAGGATTCTTTGTTGGATACTCACTGAATAGTAAAGCTTTTAGGGTATTCAATAGTAGAACAAGGATAGTGGAAGAGAATTTGCGTGTTAGGTTTAGGGAGAATACACCTAATGTTGTAGGTAGTAGACCAAATTGGCTGTTTGATATTGATGCACTAACAAAGACAATGAATTACGAGCCAGTTGTTGCAGATATATAGTCTAATGGTTTTGCAGGTACAAAAGCTAATACTGATGCAGGTAAAGCTAGTAAGGAGACAAAACCTGCAAGGGATTACATTCTGCTACCATTGTGGACTGTTGATCCTCCATTCTCAACCCAAGATCCAAAGAGTTCTGAAGAAGATGGTGACAAATCTTCAAGTGATGATGAAAAGGTTGAAGATGATGTCAAGCATTCAAGTGAAGATAACAAGAAGGATAATGGAGATTCTAGAAAAGACAGCAAGAATGATGATCAGGAGAAGAATGATGGTGTTAACAGTACTAACAGTACTAATAAAGTTAATACTGCTATTTCAACTGTTGATGCTGCTGGCATACAAGATGATGCTATTGGTGAAAAGGATAGTAGTGAATATTCAGATGATTTAGATATGCCTATATTGGAAGATGTATGGGAGGATACTGATGATGAGGTTGGTGCAGAGGCTGACATAAACAATTTGGATCCTACAATTCCAGTCAGTCCTATTCCAACTAAAAGAATTCACAAAGATCATCTACATGAACAAATTATTGGAGATGTGCATTCAGCTGTACAAACAAGGAAGATGACCAAGAATTTGACAGATCAAGGGCTCTTTGTTAGAACTATTAAACAAAGAAACAGTTATAAAGATCTTCAAAACTGTTTATTTGCTTGTTTTCTATCACAAGCAGAACCCAAGAATGCAATTCAAGCATTAAAGGAGTCCAGTTGGGTAGAAGCTATGCAAGAAGAGTTGCTGCAATTCAAGTTACAAGAAGTTTGGACTCTGGTGGATTTGCCTAAAGGAAAGAGGGCTATAGGTACAAAATGGGTTTTCAGAAACAAGAAGGATGAAAGAGGGATTGTGATCAGAAACAAAGCAAGATTGGTAGCTCAAGGGTACACACAAGAAGAAGGGATTGACTATGATGAAGTCATAAAGACTTTGTGGTGTATCAGATGGATGTAAAAAGTGTTTTTTTGTATGGAAAGATTGAAGAAGAAGTTTATGTAAGTCAACCACCAGGGTTTGAAGATCCTGACTTTCCTGATAAAGTTTACAAGGTTGAAAAGGCACTTTATGGTTTACATCAAGCTCCTAGAGCATGGTATGAACCTTGTCAACATACTTGTTGGACAATGGGTTTCACAGAGGAAAGATTGATAAGACTTTGTTCATCAGAAGACACAAGGATGATATTTTGCTTGTTCAGGTTTATGTAGATGATATCATCTTTGGTTCTACAAGGAAGGAGTTATGTGTTGAATTTGAGAAGCTAATGCATGAAAAGTTTCAGATGAGTTCTATGGGAGAACTTACTTTATTTCTGGGTTTACAAGTAAAGCAGAAAAAGGAAGGCATATTTATCAGTCAAGATAAATATGTGGCTGACATTTTGAAGAAGTTTGGGTAGACAGATGTAAAAACTGCAAGCATACCAATGGAAACTGGGAAGCCTTTGCTCAAAGATGAAGATGGTGAAGAAGTGGATGCTCATTTGTATAGATCAATGATTGGTTCATTGATGTATCTCACATCTTCAAGGCCAGACATTATGTTTGCAGTGTGTGCTTGTGCAAGATACCAAGTTACTCCAAAGGTTTCACATCTACATGCTGTAAAAAGGAATTTAGGTACTTAAAAGGTCAACATAAATTGGGCCTTTGGTATGCAAAAGATTCTCCTTTTACTTTGGAAGCATACACTAATAGTGATTATGCTGGAGCAAGCTTGGATAGGAAGTCAACAACAGGTGGTTGTCAATTCCTGGGGTGCAGATTGATCTCATGGCAGTGCAAGAAATAGACTGTGGTTGCAAATTCCACAACAGAAGCTGAATATGTGGCTACTTCAAGTTGATGTGGGAAAGTGCTCTGAATTCAGAATCAATTGCTGGATTATGGGTACAATTTTATGTATACCAACATTTTTATTGACAATAACAGTACTATGTGCATAATTAGAAATCCTGTTTTTCATTCGAAAACAAAACATATAGAGATTAGACATCATTTATAAGATATTGCAATGATAAAAAGTTAATTCAAATGGTTAAAATTCATACTGACAAGAATGTTGCAGATCTGCTTACAAAAGCTTTTGATGTAGGTAGATTTCTATATTTAATTGCCAGTATTGGAATGCTCAATCTTTAAAGTTTTTGATCTCTTTTTGTTTTTGTAGAGTTTTATATATTTTAGTACTGTTATTCAAGTCATAAGTTGTTTCTACTGCTAAGTATAATTGGTGTTGCTAGTTATACTTAGAACTGCTATGTTAATATTGTTGGTTATACTTAATATTGCTGTTAAGTATGATCTTTTGATCATTGTGAATATGGTTATTGTTTGTGTTTTTGTGGTTTTTGGACTAACATTTTCTAGGAAAAGAAAAAGAAAAGTGTTAGATTAGGGTGGAATTGGAGTTAGTACTGGTGTCTTAAAAGTTACTACTGTTCTGCTAAGTTAATGTTGATAGGAATAACTTAGTGTTGCTAAGATTTCAACTGCTAGTTTGTGCAGGGGACTGTTTTATAAATAGTTTCGATTAAGGGTTTAAACCACCAATAACTCACACAAATGGTTTCATTTGAACAAAATACTCTCTCAAAGCAAACCCTCACTCAATTTCATCATCTAATTGCAAAACCCCCAAATCAACCACAACAATGTCAAACCTATCTTTTGCCGATACTCACAACATAAGTGCCTTTTTGCAAAAAATCAAAGAGTGTGAAGGATTTACAGAAATCATTGATTTCTTGAATGCAAACCCTATAAGGTTTGCATTAACTGTGAATCCTACTATATATATTTCACATACTGAACAGTTTTGGTCTACTGCTAAGGCCATAACACTCAATGGTGAAGTACAAATTAAGGCTGTTATAGATGGCCAAGATATACTCATTACTGAAAACTCTGTTAGAAGATCTCTTCGACTAACAGATGCTAAAGACAGTATTGAGTGTCTCTCAAATTCTACAATTTTTGAAAACCTTGCACTGATGGGGTATGTAAGGAAAAATGATTCTTTAAAATTTTTCAAAGGATCCTTCTCCCCACAGTGGAAATTCTTAATTCATACCATCTTGCAATGTAATAGTCCTAAAACAACTTCATGGAATGAGTTTAGCAGCAATGTGGCTTTTGCCATTATCTGCTTGGCCACAAACCAGAAGTTTAATTTTTCAAAGAAGATTTTTGATGGTATGGTTAAGAACTTGAATAAATCAGCAAACAAATTTTACATATATCCAAGGTTTTTATAACTCTTTATGGACAATCAATTTACTGACAAGAAAAATTCACAAAAGAGTTTACCCTGCACCCTCTCACACCAAAAAGATTTTTGCAAACATGAAGAGGGTAAGAAAAGATTTCTCAGGGAATGTAACACCATTGTTTCAAACAATGTTGGTACAACCTCAAAACCAGGGTGAAGGTTCAGTAATCCCAACTGACACGCATCACACACCCACCTTTTTGGCAACATCATCCTCCCAACCATAAAAGACCTATAAACATAGGCTATCACACAAAAAGGCACTGAGCTACCTCAGGATAGTGCTAGTATGGTTGCAGATGAGGCTACCCATAAGGAGAGGGGAGGTAGATTGGTGAGGGCTACCACTACTGCTTCTAGCTTAGAAGTAGAGCAGGACAGTGGTAACATATCTAAGACTCAATTCAAGGCAACATCTCACGAGTTAAGTTCCTCTGGAACTGATTCAAGTGATGGAATTCCCAGGCGCCAAGAAATCATGGGGGGCTCAGAAGGTCAAACTTGGTTTGAGACTGAGTCTAACATACCCAATGATCCACCTCTCGGGATAGGTAACACAATCCGAAGTGGTGAGGTTAGTTTGGAACTTAAGGAATTGATGGTTTTATGTACCAAATTACAAAAACAGGCTCTTGATCTTACAAAGGCAATTAACTCTCAACAAGATGAAATTTCCAGTTTGAAGAAGAGAGTTAGGAAGCTTGAGAAGAAGAAAGGGTCAAGAACCTCTGGGCTAAAAAGATTACATAAAGTAGGTACTGCTTTCAGGATAGAGTCCTCTGAAGATGATAAAGTTTGGGGGAGGATGCTCCCAAACAGGGGAGGAATGAGGATATGGCTTCAGGGGAGGAGGAAATGATGGATGAGGAGAATGAAGGTACTGGGTTTGTGGTTGAAGATAATGAGGCAGGAATTACTCTTGTAGGTGTTGAAGATGTTGTGGAAGAGGTTGATACTGGTGCTGAATATGTTGTTAAAGATCAACAGGGTAATGTTGTTGAAATTGATACTGCTAGTGCTGCTAAAGATGTTGGTAAGTCAGTTAGTACTGCTGGGATTGGTGTTGATAAGTTAGTTGAGGTTTCTAAGTTGATGGTTAAAACTGCTGAAGTTTCTACTGCTAGTATACCAGTTAGTACTGCCAGTGACAAAATTACTACTGCTGGGTCAGAAGTTAGTGCTGCTAGTAAAGAAACATATGTTAGTGCTGCTGTAACAACAACTGATGATGACATTACCATAGCTCAAGCACTTACAAAGTTAAAGAGAACAAGACCAAAAGAAAAAGGAATCACTATCAATGAACCAACATCAACTACCAAAATATCAACCAAAACAACAATCACTTCACAACAACCATAGGGTAAGGGGAAATGAATAATGATAAAAGAGCCTATGGAAAAACCTCTGTCAAGAGAAGCTCAACTCATAGTAGATGCAGAGCTAGCAAAGAAAATTCAAGCTAAACTTGATACTGAGGATGAAAGAGTCAGAATAGAAAGAGCTCAAAAAGAAGAATAAGCCAGTCTTGCATTATTAAACACATGTGATGATATACAGGCTAAATGTGAGGCTGATCAAGAATTAGCTCAGAGAATGTTACAAGAAGAACATGAAGAGTTGTCCATGGAAGAAAAGGCAAAATTATTTATGGAACTCTTGGAAAAGCAAAAGAAGTTCTTTGCCCAGAAAAGAGCAGAGGCAAAGAGTAACAAACCACCTACTAAGGCTCAACAGAAATCACTAATGATGACTTACTTGAAAAACATGGATGGATGGAGACCAGCTCAGTTCAAGAACATGATTTTTGAGAAGGTCAAGGATGTTTTTGACAAAGTTTTCAAGAGGGTCAACACATTTATTGACATGGAGACTGAAGTGGTGGAAGAAAGGAGTTCAAAGAGAGCAGGTGAAGAGCTAGAGTCTGAGAGCAGTAAGAATTAAAAGATTGATGAGAAAACAGGGCAAGAGCAAGAGCAGACAAAACAAGAAGATGTTGACAAAGAAAAAGCTGAAATGCAACAATTGATAGTAATTGCTTCAGATGATGAAGAAGAAATTGTTGATGTTGTTCCTTTGAAGACTAAAGTTCCTATCATTGATTGGAAGACTGGATTTCATGGAAAGACATCTTGGTGGGATATAGTGAGAGCTGGTGGAAAGTCTCAAAGATTTATTGTGTTTGGCCAGATGTTCAAAAGTTTTGATACAGAGGACTTAGAAACTTTATGGAAGCTGGTCAAGGCTAAGTATGGATATACAAGGCCAGATGATATCTTGGATAGGGTTCTTTGGGGTGATCTAAAGGTTATGTTTGAACCACATCCAGAAGATAGAGTATGGCATGACCAGTTTCAAAATAAAGTTTTGAGTTGGAAGCTTTATCATTCATGTGGAGTTCATACTGTGGCTATGCTGGTTGAGAAAACATATCCTCTGAATCATGCTATAGTTCATCAGATGCTGAATGGAACAGTTAGACTTCAAATTGATGTCTTTGATGAAATGACCTATTAGCTGGTCAAGAAAATGGAGAGAGTACTCACTCCAAACGAGAAGAAGAAGAAGTAAGGTGTTTGGAAGCATCCTCCTGGTGATGGTTAAAGCTTTGAATGAAACTTGATGATTTTAGGAGAAAATATCAAGTTTAGGGGAGGATTGTTGGAAATTAAAGCTTCTTGAGTTGCTGCTGCTCATATGGTTAAGATTGCTCTTGGGAATTAATGAAGATACTCTAAGTATGTTACTGCTGCTGGTTAAAGAGTTAAGACTACTAGTTGAAGTTAAGACTGTTAAAGTACATTATGACTGCTGGAAGACTTCAAGAAAAATACTCTAAGTGGTTAATTATGCTGGAACAAAGTTAGTACTGATGGTACAAACTTACAACTGCTAAAGAGTTAATGCTGCCAGAGTAAAGATTAAGACTGCTGGTTTATTATTACTACTGCTGAAGTGTTAGAGTCGGTTAGATATGTATAGAATGTTTTGATAAGTATAGGAAAGATATAGAAAAGATTTATCTTGTATAGAAAGTTATTGTAAGCCGACTAGGACTCCTTAGTCTATAAAAGGACGTCCTAGGGCATTGAGATAGATACATGATTCTCATAGAGTTATAGCTTCAAGGTTGTAAACCCTAATACTTTTGAGTATTCGTATTATTAATAATATTGAAGCTTTGTTTGTTAATCTTTTGTTTACTGTTTCATTAAAAGTTCTTCTTAAGGTTGAAGTTTATATTCTGCATAAACTTTAATATAACTCTTAGACAATTTCTATACTAGTTGTGTTAGATTTATCTAGCATAGCTAAACTTTTACAAGCTAAGGGAATTCGGTCAAGTTCATAACTGGGATCAACAAATGAGAATCATGATATTCAACTAAGTTTTGATACTTGAAGATGGAATATTCAAGCTAATAAGACTTATGAATACCTTTTTTTTTTGTTAACCATGATTTCTGACCTTCTGACCGACTAATCCACGTGGTTTGAACCCACCGACACACAAAATCAAACCAGGTAAAGTCCTCCCTTTTCAGGAGGTTGCTGTGGCCACTTAAGGTTGTTTACACATAGCATGAATTGAACTTGAGACCTCCCACATTTTAGAGTGATAGTCACAAGCTCTTTTGTCACTTTAGAAGAATTTAGATGAAGAAAATTTATCTTGTTTCGCTTTCATTTACTTCTATGAAGTTGTGAAACCTTTTGGTTTCTTAAACTTGTATTTTGTTGATTTACTTGAGCAATTTGTGAAACCTTTTTATTTGTTAATTTTATATGAACTTTTAGGTTTTTATTTACGATTTCTAGATTATAATTTTATGTTTACTTGAATTCGGTTTTCTTGGTTTTAACCGAAACCATACCGAATTCAAATTTGGTGTATGATTTGGTTTTATCCATTCTATAATTGGTTCGGTTTGGTTTTAGTTTTGACTTAAAAAATTTCAAACCGATAAACTTGAACCATACTACCTCAAAACCCGAGAACCTAAACGATGAACACCCTTACCTCAGTGAGTGGTTATAATGTGAAAAATACAAGCCCTTGTGTGTTTTATACATGCATACATGGTAGAACTTGTAATTGCCTTAAAAACAAATACAATATAATTATTATATAAAGTTGTTTATAAGAAGTTGAGTGAAAATTTCGAGCTATTAATGTTTTGGTCATATTGTTATGTTGCTTTACATAGTCGTCGATTGAAAACCGATGCATAAAAGAAAATGATAATGCTTTGCATCTACAACAAAATGGCATTTTCATGTGGTATGGTGTGTGTTAACGTCTCTAACTAATTCAATAACGTAATTCTTTTTGGTTATCATGTATTTTGAACTTTTGGCTGATAAATCCCTAAAGTTTGAGCATATCACCACACATAAATAAATAGAGTAAAGCCTTCTTGTTTGTTAGAAAAGTTGTCATGACCACATAAATATAATATTTGACGAGAGATCAAAAGTTGTGTCGTAAGATAACAAATGTTATGTGTAATAAAAAACCAAGAGACATTGTGCTTAACTTAACTCTATTTTTTGACTTGTGATGTATTTTGAACTTTTGGCTGATAAATCCCTAAAGTTTGAGCCTATCACCACACACACAAAAATAGAGTAAAGCCTTCTTGTTTGCCAGAAAAGTTTTCGTAACCACATAAATATAATATTTAACGAGTGATCAAAAGTTGTGTTGTTGTAAGATAACAAATGTTATGTGTAATAAAAAATCAAGAGACACTGTGCTTAACTAAACTCTATTTTTTGACATGTGACGTAGTATATAATATTAAAGTATTTTAATAGTTTGATTTTAAATAAATAAACACATTGTTGTTAGAGTTTTGCTCTATGTAATTTTTTTTGTCTTAAAATATTATGCTAGAAGAGGGTACATCATTGTTGGGATCGCTCCTAACACTTAAATGGAATGAAATTTACGGGATTACATTAGTTATATTGTAAGACACATATAAAGGTACTAAAAGCGTAAATATTATAAAGTGGTGCATATGTTAGTCTATATATACCCCTCCATACTTCGATGGAGGGGTGATGCAATAGTGTGTAATTTACTCTTTCATTATCAGCAATAAACACTCTTTACTTTCTCTTTCTACTCTCTCTCACTAACCAGGTCTAACATTTACTTCTATCATCCCCGACTTCCCGAATCAAAATAATCAACCTAAAACCACGATCCTACAAGTGGCATCAGAACGGGGTAGTTATTGCTGGTTGATTTTTGTGGTCTTTTATCTTGTCAAAAATGTCACATTTGAAACTGTTTTAAACAAGTTTTCACTGTTTTCTTATTTTCTGGTTATAACAGTTTAAAATGGTCCAAAGTTCTAATCTTTCATTTCCTATTTTACATATCTGGTTCGTGTGTCGTATATAAATGTTATCAGTTTCTGTATATATTTTCATAGACTTTTGGTACCATCTCGTGAAAGTTTGTGGTAAAAAAGTGGTCTGAAAAAAACGTAGTAAAAAAGAGGTTGAAATGAGGTCGGAAAACTGATCAAAAAATTATGGTCAGAAAAATGGTCGGAAAATTAGGTCAGAAAACTACACAAAAACTAATCTTACAAATTTCTTGGAAAGAAATTCTTAAAACCCCAATTTTAGAAATATGTTTACGAATTTCTTGGAAACCCCAATCTTATGAATATGTTTACGAGTAAGACCCTTATGTTACGAATATCTCTTCAGATCAGTTTACGAATTTCTTGGAAATAAATTTGTAAGGTTTGTTAGTTTACGAATATGTTCGTTTACGAATATGATTCGTTTACGAATATGGTCATTTACGAATATCGGTTACGAACATGTTTTATTGACATGGTTACGAATATGTTTTTAAGACATGTTTACGAATTTGTTTGAAGACTTAAGAGAAGATGAAGAGACCACAACCACAACGAAATACCAAACTCTAATGGACCTCAGTTCCAATCCATCATTGGTCCAAGATGATTAATCAAAAGGAAAAGAAAAAAGAAGAGATCGAAAACATCAGTCTACGACGAGCAATAACCAACATCAAATCCAACATCTGTCACACCCCCAAAATTTGAATTGCAGCGGAATGGAATTCTTGGGGCGTAACGTTATTGGATAACAAAGTACAATGAAATAAAGAATGACCTCTAAGTGAGTCATTTTAAAACAAGCGTTTGATTTAAACATAAACGTTTTACAAAAACATTAATATCAGAGTTCATCATCAAATGTAAGATTTTAATACATAACCAAACGCTAAGTAATGCAAGAAAATCTTCATCATGATGTGCGTTCCAAAATGTGACTCTAGTATGCTCCATACATAGGTGATTATTATCGTCTAGTTACCTGAGAATACACGCTAAAAGGTCAACATAATTGTTGGTGAGTTCATAGGTTTAAGCAAACAAGTAATGTGCGGACCACAAGATTTCAATAGCATGACAATCACAACAAATATAACGTCATAGCAAAAAATAATATACAGTGCCCTAAGCTCATGACCCCGAAGCTCAACGAAATGGTATGCAATCAAGCATAATAATAATCAATGCCCCAACTACGTGTTTGCCAGACACTCAGAAATAATCCGAATGATATGCGTCCGTTTGACAGGTTGGCGCGGCCAACTCGGACGGGGTGTTAACCCAAATAGATCTATCCATAACATCCGCGCTTATAAGTAATTAATGGTTCATGATTCGTGAGGACTTTAATGGCAATGCGGTAACTTAGGCAAAGTAACGGTTTTTAGTACTTGTGTCCGAAAAATATGCAATGTGTGGAAACCGTAAAGGGGGGTGAATACGTTTCCATTTAAAACTTAAAACTTTTTGTATCAAACATCCGATCAAATGTGACGTAATATGAAAAGTGTCAACAATGAGCATATATCATCTAGGGATGAATAAATTAAACTACAACACAAGCGCAATCAACCATGACACATACATAATTAACATAACATAAGCAACTAGCCACACAAGCATAAACGCAATGCAAATATAAACATAAAGCGATAAAGAATAAAGTGAAAGTAAAGAGATAAGTAAGAAGGCGCAAACCGGACACGGTGATTTATAGTGGTTCGGTTACGAAGCTCCTCTTCGCCCTACTCCACTCCCCGAGTACCCACCTCGAGAGTTACTTCACTAATCAACAAACTCCCTTCAGGCGGAGAAAACCGTACACGTCGCTTAACTTGTTTTCCGACACTAAGCTAGATGTCGAGTGCTAATCTTAGCTAGCACCAATCTACACGTCGCTTATCCTATTTCCGACACTAAGCTAGATGTCGAGTGCTAATCTTAGCTAGCACCAATCTACCACGATCTACCCGATCTACCCTTGATCCACATGATCAATCACACAATCCCAATGGCTTCAAGAGATCTCCAAGATCTCGACAAGATCACAATGATCTACTCCCACTTGACTCGATCTACCCGATCTACCCTTGATCCACTTGATCAATCACACAAGCCCAATGGCTTCAAGAGATCTCCAAGATCTCGACACGATCACAATGATCTTCCCTCACAAACTCTCAAAAGAAAAATGATCTTGATGTATGCTATGATACAATCAAGAGTGTAACAAAAGTTACAAGACCTAACAACTACAACTCTTGTATCTTCTTGGATACCTTGAGTTCTTCTCTTGCAAATGAAGAGGAATGATAACACTTTGTATCTACTTGGATACTTTGTGTTCTTCTCTTGCTAATCAAGAGGGATGACAACACTTTGTATCTACTTGGATACTTTGTGTTCTTCTCTTGCTAATCAAGATGAATGAAGAGGATCACTTGAATGGAGGATTGGATCACTCTTAAACAACCTAAGACTCTCCAAATGATCAAAGAAAGTCATCTAAGTGAGGAGGGATTAGACCAGAGAAAAGTGACTGGAAAAATCAAGTTGGAAGTGTGAAATGGTCCACTATTTATAGGCAAAGAAAAATCTAGTCGTTATGTACGGACGGTACCACTAAATACCCGACGGTACCACTAAATTTAGTGGTACCTTGGTACCGTCGCAGACGAAAACGCTCCAAATTTTGTCTTTTAGTGGTGAAAGTTTATTTGGGGAAGTTTTGAGCTGTTTTGGGGGGAAAAATAGCTGTTACTATTTTTGAAATGATTTTCCCAAATAAAACATTTCTTTCTAATTCAAAAATAATTTGTAAAATGTATTTTTGAAAAATGTTTTGTCACATTCATAAAAATGTGAAGTTTAGAAAAATATAATCCTTTGATCATTTGTCAAGTAGTAGATTTTTTTGTCATACCTTGAGTGATTTATGTCGGGATGGAAATCTACGACTTTGTTGAAGCATACTTGAGACGTCGGGAGGTATTGATGTAAGTATGCATTGATGATTTGTGTTTACAAGTAACTTGCACATTTTACGTTATGTATTACAAGTTACATGTTTGTCATTATTAAAACCGAAGAAATCGTTTAGTTTAAATATCGTAATATTTGCACTAACAATCTCCCCTTTTTGATGATGACAAATATGTAAACCGTAAACATAGTAAAATGTAAAAGTTACCTGTTTACACTCCCTTCTCCCCCTTTTGTCGAATCAAAATGATAGTTGCCTCGAGCGCTCCCTTAAATTTACTCCCAAACTCCCCCTTATTACACTACTATCCTTTCTCCCCAGAAAGCGAGCTTGCATCATCCTAGTGAAGTCTTCTATCACCACCATTAGAAAGACTCCGTGCTATGTAGTCAAATACTCCCGAGCTCCCCCTAGCTCAATGCTCCCCTATGGTGACTTAATCTCCCTTGTTTATTTACCTTAGTATCTAGCGGATCCATGGATCAAATTCTTACAAAGGCTTTTCCTACATCAAGGGTTAGCTTCGTGCAACATAATATATAGAAGAATAGGAGCACATTATAGGGATAGGATACACATAGCAAGACATGCAAGGGTTAAACTATGTTAACAAATAAGTGTCACAACCCGACCGACAACCTAAGGTGTAATTGCTCAATCAATCACACTAATCAAGAACGAGATTCGTTCGTTGACTGACACACCAAATGACTTCTTCCAAGTTGTCATTGGGAAGGCAAGTTCTAACAACCCTTTTGAACAACATAATCATCTACCTAAGATGATTGGTGTTGGGATGGTTTAGATTAATATATCGTTTGCACTGACAATGAGATGCATGATATATTTCAAAGGAAAAAAAATGTGCATGTGATCCTAACAGGATTGGGGTGGATATCTCTAACGGGGTTGAGGTAAAGAGGTTCTGGATTTCTAGTTTGGATGATCCTAGGTGTGTGTTAGAGATAATTTGGTGTATGAAGGGTTTCGTGTGATTGTGAGGATTGAGGGTTGTTTAACTAACTATCACTTATCCAAAGTGAGGAGTAGTTGTAAGGTTTGAGGGTGATGATCGATGGGTTGAAGGTTTTTAGACTAACTATCACTGTCAAGAGTGAAGTGTAGCAAAAAGGTTTGAGTGAGATTGATACAAGGGATGATCCTAGTTGTGTGTTTGGTGCATGAAGGGTTTCGTGTGATTGTGAGGATTGAAGGTTGGTAAACTAACTATCACTTATCCAAAGTGAGGATTAGTTGTAAGGTTTGAGTGTGATGATTGATGGGTTGAAGGTTCTTAGACTAACTATCACTGTCAAGAGTGAGATGTAGCTAAAAGGTTTGAGTGGAATTGATATAAGGGTTGAAGGTTTTGAAACTAAATATCACTGTCAAAAGTGAAGTTTAGTCATAAGGGTTGAGTGTGATGGGGTTAGTGTGAGAGCAAAGGTTGTGGTGAACTTCGTAAAAGTAAGGATGTGGCGATTCTTGTGATGGTGTGAGGAGGTGCTCAAGGTAGTAGAATTGAAGGCTCAACTCATCTCTAAGGCACATGATGAGGTGTTGGTTGTGGTGACAACAAGGACAACTTAGGGTATGTGGTTGTAGGGGATAAAGAATGGGATGACCCATTAGTGGTTGTGGTGATGGTGATAGTGATGAGGATGATGTGTTAGTGCCAAGTTCAAAGGTGGTTGATGGGGAATGAGGAATGATGTTAATGTAAGGTTTGAAGATGAGATGCAAGATAAGCTTGCAATGTTGATGCCTTATAGAGGCAAGAGTTGTGGGATTCGAACTAAAAGTTGGTGAAAGTGTCCTATGGTGTAGTGAGGGGATCCTAGGGTGTATGTGAGTTTGCAAAATTTTGCAGGTTTGAGGTTAGGGATGCAGGGATCTAAAGGAAACAGTGAAAATTCATCAAACATAGGCACGGTACCACTAAATACCACACGGTACCATTAAATTTAACGGTACCATGGCCTATTTAATGGTACCGTGACCTGGAAGTCACGAATTTTCCTGTGCAGCCTAGTTCTGGGCAGCTAAAGGGAAGTTTCCTAGGGAATAAGAACCACATTTGTGTGTTCTTGAGAGTGTTTGGTGAAAGACTATATGAGTATGTTTTCGCTCCCCCTTAATCTATGACCATCCGGACAAGATGTAAAAGATAAAGAGGAAAACAAACGTTAACCGAAGCGATGAGCTTAGTAACGTCATGACAAGTAGTGGATAGCATACAATAAACTTCACCTTTGAAGTCACGTAGCTCTTCTCAATCATTGTGAATATTCATAGAATATTTATATGATGAGGCATGTGATTACTTGGAGATATCCTAAGGGTTAAGAAGATAAAATCTTCAGGGTTGTGAGGTTGGTGATAAGGTTCTAGTGGGGTTATCTCAACTTATCCTAGCGGTTCTTCGTTTGAAGTGTGTAGAAGATAGACATAATCTATTCTGATAGGATACGGTTCTGGTTCAAAGACCACATCGAGTGGGTTTCGATAGTGTTTTTGAAACAGTAGAGAATTGAAGACAGATAAACTGTCTCAGCAGACAACGGTCCGACGGTACCGTTAAATTTAGCGGTACCGTCCCCTATTTAAGGGTACCGTGACCTGCTGAGGTCAGTTTTGACCCAGAATTAGATTTTTGACAAAGAAATTTCACATATGTTGTGATTTTTCTGGACCTTAGATTAAAGGAATTTATACCGAATAAATTCTTTTATGAATGAATCCAACGGGATTCGATGAACGTTTGTCGAGAACGAGAAATGACATTTAATTGCATTTCGCAAATTAAATAAACTTTAAATATTTCGGATGAAATATTTAAGTTGTCATTGGAGTTTAAGAGGATTTTACGAATAAATCTCGCTGATTTAGGGAGATTTTTCGACATAAGGAGAGAATTTATACCTAATAAATTCTTTGAACGGTACTGGACGAGAGGAGATGACTTTTATATTTCCGAGGAAATACATAGGTAGTCATTAGAGCGATGTGAAAGATGACTTAATATTTCCAGTGAAATATTTAAAAAGTCATCAGACGAGACAAGGATATGACTTGACATTTCCAGTGAAATATCTAACAGTCATGACACGAAATAGAAGAGATGATCTCAATATTTCCAGTGAAATATTCAAGAGATCATGCAAGGAACGTGAGGGATGACTTAATATTTCCAGTGAAATATTTAGATAGTCATGAGAGGGATTTAAAGAATGACTCAATATTTCCAGTGAAATATTTAAAGAGTCATAAGATTTATGGAAAATGTTCCATCATTCCTAGACCTAGACGAAGATGGTAAGGGGATTCTCGGTTGAGAGGTTTGGTTGATTTACGGATTTCGATGTGCTTCGCACGTGAGTGTTTCATGGGGTTTTGAAAGATGTAAAGCTAGGCCTATGGTGCTGATTTGCAGCAGGGTTTGGATCTTAAGACGTGTATATTCACACGAGGATGAAAGGAACTACTAATCACTTATATAGCAACTCGTGAGTCCTTTGTCACCCGAGGGTTGATGTTAGCTTTTAGCTTTGGGATGAGCGTTTTAACATATGTTGTTAAAAGGCTTGAGTATGATGTTTCGGATATGACATTTAACAATTACGATCGCAAGTTAAACTTACTCGAATATTTCAGGATGAAATATTTAAGTTGTCAACCCTACTCCGAGTTCTACTAGGTTTGTACTTAACCTTCCCATGACAAACGGGTGTATTACTTGGAAGAAGTGAAGTGATGACTGGGGAATTAGGACAACTTCGCGACTACTCTAACTTATAGGTTTTGACACTAGTGTATGACTCTATGACTTCTAAGGGTTCATAGTGATGGGCATACCTAACTCCTAATGTGTCAAAAGAGCATAGTGTGGGTGCAAACTTTACAAGCAAATCATGTAAAATGCACATAAGGAATAAATGCAAACATCATGCAAAACATGATAATCATTTAGCATTTAAGATCATGAAGACATTTAATCATATCTTATGAGAACATGTTATCATTTTGAAACACGTATGTGGGATGCAAGCAATCTAGGTTTGCTAAAGAAGATCCTAATTACTGCTTGTTCAAAATGAAATCCTAACGGGAGATAAAGTTCACCTATGTAAACTGTCTCTAGTCAAATGTAGGAATGAAAAATTTTCAAGTTAGAGAATGAGTATGAGACTATCACTAGTGGTGCTCAATTAAGGCTAAACACGACCATTTTTATGGGTTATACCACAAACCCAACTTCTATCCTGGAAGCAATTCAACCGTTAGTTCAAATTGAATTTCTAGTGCGATAGGTTCTCCAATAGTCATTCTCATGTTAGAAAAATTCAAATTCCTATATTTGCCTATTGAAGTGTAGCAAAGATGATATTAGCTTATTTCGCTAATATATGGCCTAATATAGACTCAACTAACCATACTTTGAAAGTTGGTTAAGAGAATGACATGTCTTACACAACTTCTGACAAAGGCAAGCAAAATGTTTTAATTTCGTGTTTGAGATTTAGAGGTTATTTGATGGAGATGGTGTATTTTATGATCTCTTGGACATCATCTTTGTTTGTTGAGTTGTTACATGTTATTTTAACATGATTTGGTTTCCTAGAACCAAGAGACACTCTAATGTGATACAATGTAGAACCTACTACATCGTGTGTGTTTCAAGAATGCTCCTTTGCATATCTTGAGAAAGAATCTAGTAAAGGTTACTTACCTCAATAGATCTTGTGAGTATTATTTTAAAAATGAGACATATTGTAATTTCAACAAATATGCTTTTCTAAGAGGAAGCTTATCATTCTTACTAATGCTTTGTGAAACAAGTATTATAGGTGTATGACCAATTTTACTTGTTTATGCAATGACACATGTTGTATTAGGTTATTATTCAACTCTAATATCCTATATTTGTTAACAGGATGCAATGTATTCTCTTGTAACATAACCATTCATGTTACAAAGAAAATAAGATGCATGAGATATAGGTTATCTTTTGTCAATCTTTTGATAAGAGAAATACATGTGATATTCTCAAAGATTGATGACTTACATAATAGTTAATAACATATTATGTGTGACACTTTTACTAGACATGTGACTTTGAGTGTTGAGTTGTTCATGAGCAAAGTTTACATATGTTGTTAGTTTGATCGTGTTTGGTTTTTCGGAAATGACACATTTACCAATTGCATTGCAATGTAAATTACTTGTATATTTGGATGAAACATCCAAGTTGTCAATCCTACTTAATTGTGTATTTTATGCATCTTTTAAACATATTAGTTTAAAGTTTGGAACACAACCATTGGACACGAAGACTCAATATGGCATCTTCAACACAAGTGTGAGTTATGATCCGATGCATATTATATTTCGTCTTGAGAGGACGTCATTATTTTCATAACAATCGAGTGTGATTGAGTATGTAGATTCAAGATAATATATTTCATCATATTTTGATGTTATCTTGAAGCTAGGCAAATAATGACTACAATTTTATGCCCCACACTCGAAAACTTGTCAATTAGATTCGATAATGATATCAATCATAATTTGAATAATGAATTGATATGTACTCGAAATCTTTCTTGACCCTCACATCACTCCTTTTTAAAAGAAAATAAAAATTTGAGGAATGTGTTCCATTTATTCTAACACTAGTTGTATGTGTGAGGTTAATGACATATTAAGTTACTACTTTGATATTGTCATTTATTTTTATTTGAGAAAAACTATTTATATTATTAAGTATAATATTCTTAGTTTTTCGACACCTCATTGTATAAAAATAATTATCTTAACTATTTTTTACAACATACGTAAAATACTAAATGTTTAAAACATTTTGTATGTGTGTTAGATCAATGCAAGTTTAATACATTTTCTTTTACTTAAATACTAATGTATTAAAATGACTTTTATCTTGTTTAGACAACCCATGGTCAAGCAAGACAAAATGATGTAATGTTTTAAGCGATCATGTTACGGATTTTATGAAAGTGTTAAGTATTTTAGGGTGATATACTTTTTACACTTAAACCTTTGGAAAAATAATTGTGTAAGACAATATCTTTCGACACACATGATCTACCAACTTAGTTTCTATTCCTAAGAAGGTTACTAAACCATTTTAAAAACTTGCAACAAATGCAAGAAAAATGGTCTATGCCTATATGCAATGCAAATAATTACTTAAATAGTGCAAGTAATTTAGCATAGCCTTATAAACGCATAAACCGAAAAACTATTTATAAAAAATAGCAACAAGATAATAAGCACAAATATAAAACAATATACCATTTATGTTACAAAACACACAAATACTTATCGTCATTTTGTGTATTAAGTATAACAATGTACACTTAGCTTGATTTTATTTGAAAATGAATTATTTTCCACCCCATTTAAAAATTTGATCAAGTTCAACACCTTGAAAGTATGAATACATCAACGTGTGATGTTCACTTTGTATTTGACAAAAACTTTGTGCAATCGGCATGACCGGAAAGGACTCTCTGTTACGAATCAAGACTCTCGTAAATTTTACTTTACAATCATTTTCTAAAAGTATTTTTAATGAAAGTAGACTCAATTACTTTAAAACAAATAGGGTGGCACGACTCCTACGGACTTACGGTTGATTTTATACGAATTTTTGAAAATTACCGAATTCTGAAAAACAGACGAAGGTACCGTTAAATTTAGCGGTACCGTCCATATTTAATGGAACCGTCCGTTATATTTAACGGTGCCGTACCTGTTATTTCAGTTTTGAACAGAACCAACTTTTATTAATTTAAGAAAACCTTCAAGCTAGTTGACAACGTATACTTAACAACAAAACTTGTAAGTATTAAGCAACTAAATACTTTTCATATTTTTATCACCTTATGGTAATTTGATACATGGATCGTACTCAATTTTGAAAACCATTTGTTTTAAAAATTTGAGCGACGTGGCTCTGGTACCAATTGTGGAAACCGTAGAGGGGGGGGGGTGAATACGTTTCCATTTAAAACTTAAAACTTTTTGTATCAAACATCCGATCAAATGTGACGTAATATGAAAAGTGTCAACAATGAGCATATATCATCTAGGGATGAATAAATTAAACTACAACACAAGCACAATCAACCATGACACATACATAATTAACATAACATAAGCAACTAGCCACACAAGCATAAACGCAATGCAAATATAAACATAAAGCGATAAAGAATAAAGTGAAAGTAAAGAGATAAGTAAGAAGGCAGCAAACCGGACACGGTGATTTATAGTGGTTCGGTCACGAAGCTCCTCTTCGCCCTACTCCACTCCCCGAGTACCCAACTCGAGAGTTACTTCACTAATCAACAAACTCCCTTCAGGCGGAGAAAACCGTACACGTCGCTTAACTTGTTTTCCGACACTAAGCTAGATGTCGAGTGCTAATCTTAGCTAGCACCAATCTACACGTCGCTTATCCTATTTCCGACACTAAGCTAGATGTCGAGTGCTAATCTTAGCTAGCACCAATCTACCACGATCTACCCTTGATCCACATGATCAATCACACAACCCAATGGCTTCAAGAGATCTCCAAGATCTCGACAAGATCACAATGATCTACTCCCACTTGACTCGATCTACCCGATCTACCCTTGATCCACATGATCAATCACACAAGCCCAATGGCTTCAAGAGATCTCCATGATCTCGACAAGATCACAATGATCTTCCCTCACAAACTCTCAAAAGAAAAATGATCTTGATGTATGCTATGATACAATCAAGAGTGTAACAAAAGTTACAAGACCTAACAACTACAACTCTTGTATCTTCTTGGATACCTTGAGTTCTTCTCTTGCAAATGAAGAGGAATGATAACACTTTGTATCTACTTGGATACTTTGTGTTCTTCTCTTGCTAATCAAGAGGGATGACAAAACTTTGTATCTAATTTGATACTTTGTGTTCTTCTCTTGCTAATCAAGAGGAATGAAGAGGATCACTTGAATGGAGGATTGGATCACTCTTAAACAAACTAAGACTCTCCAAATGATCAAAGAAAGTCATCTAAGTGAGGAGGGATTAGACCAGAGAAAAGTGACTGGAAAAATCAAGTTGGAAGTGTAAATGGTCCACTATTATAGGCAAAGAAAAACTAGTCGTTTACGACGGAACGACTACCACTAAATTTAGTGGTACCTTGGTACCGTCGCAGACGAAAACGCTCCAAACGCTCCAAATTTTGTCTTTTGGTGGTGAAAGTTTATTTGGGGAAGTTTTGAGCTGTTTTGGGGGGGGGGGAATAGCTGTTACCATTTTTGAAATGATTTTCCCAAATAAAACATTTCTTTCTAATTCAAAAATAATTTGTAAAATGTATTTTTGAAAAATGTTTTGTCACATTCATAAAAATGTGAAGTTTAGAAAAATATAATCCTTTGATCATTTGTCAAGTAGTAGATTTGTTTGTCCATACCTTGAGTGATTTATGTCGGGATGGAAATCTACGACTTTGTTGAAGCATACTTGAGACGTCGGGAGTTGTTGATGTAAGTATGCAATTATAATTTTTGTTTACAAGTAACTTGCACATTTTACGTTATGTATTACAAGTTACATGTTTGTCATTATTAAAACCGAAGAAATTGTTTAGTTTAAATATCGTAATATTTGCACTAACACAATGTATTCCCACCCCGAGGGTTTAGAAATAATGTAAAAATCGGGGCTATGAAACTCACCGAAGGTAACCAATGCAAATCGAGATATCAGGAAATGAAATGAGTTTTCAAACGTGAGAAACTCTACGGCAACCTAGAATATATAAGTTGTCTTAGGATAAGGTAATGTGTAATGTATGCATTTTATAAAATAGTTTATCACCCATATATGTTTGTAACGTAATTTAGTAGCAAAAATGTAATTTCGCCGAAATATATCATTTATTGAAAATCATTGTAACCAACTATATGTTTACAAGTATTCAAGTCCTTAATGTAAAACATCTCATTAATCATTTATTTGAAAACTTCCGACTCTATAGTGGTGTGTACGTAAAATACTACGTCTTTGATATAGCCCGTTTTAGTTCCTTTTGACTCTAAAACACTTAAAATGTTCCAAAAACATTTTCCGACAACTTTTAACGAAAAGCTGTGAATAGTGAAAGTAATTATATACTTTCAGCATTTCGTATTTTTATCCATAATTTTCTCGTTATTTAGTGTTCTAAAAATCTCCTAACGCGCTCAACAAATATTAACGAGATTCTATCATTTTCATTCAAGTCGTTTTGGCTAAAAATGCTTCTAAAGTGTCCAAATTTCATTCTTAAAGTTTCCATGAGCTTTTACTAATTCCATACAAGCTGTCAAAAATACAAGTTTCGTCTAGAATTTCGGAAAGCCATAACTTGCTCGTTTTAAGTCCGTTTTTTAAGTTCTATCTATCCCCGCGAAGGTATTTAAGTATACTAACGGATTTTTAAGGCTTCGGCTAGTCTAGTTATCATTTAAAGTCTGGTTTTGTTCTTTGAAAAATTCTGACAGCAAACAATATTTTCAGAAAATTAGTTTTCATCGTTAATCTTAAAACTAACGTATCTTATTCGTTATGGATCCGTTTTTAACCATTCAAACGCCTACGTTTTCATTATAAAGTCCAGTTTCTATATTTTTAAGCAAATCTTGTATTTATAAAACTCCTTTTTCTGTGGAAATGATATTAGGACAGCCCCTAAGTATTTATTCCAAAAACTCATTTCTAACACTTATAACTAATAGATCTAACTCAAATCAACTCCCAAGGTCTATCCTACTTATCCTCCAACTCTTCGACAATTTCTATAGTGTCACAACAATATTAACAACCTAATAAATATTCCAAAACTTCAAGAATAATAATCAAGGTGTAGGAAAAGTTATAAATCATATATTATTTATTTTAAACCTTGACTTGAACATGTCAAACAAATATGAGTTAGGACTTGAATATACCCATTTTCTCAAGAAGATAATTATGTCATGTATGTTTTTAACTTGTTTAAAACATAAAAATGTACAAACATATATATAGGGTGATTTTGGTATCTATTCAGTTTAAATAAAGATTTAAATATAATGACATGAAATCAAGTATAGATCAAGTGTAAAATGCATAAGGAAAGTCATAAAAATAGTTTTTAAGCTTACTTGATTATGGTGGATTAGAAGTAGTAGCAAGAAAATGTGAACCCAAGAGTACTCCAAGTTACTAAGTATGTATTTGTTAACCCGAAATAAGCCTTCTTAAGCACTAGATAAGCAATCAATTTCTTTCTTCCTTTCTTCCTCTCCTTGGCCGTTTACTAAGAGGGAGTGAATGAGTGGTAATATTTGTTTTTCTCTACTTGTGCTATGGTGTGAAAAAAATGCTTAAGTCTTTCTTATATATAGTTAGGAAGTCTTGGTTTTAATAGTTGGTCAAGACAAGAAAATCATTAGGGTGGCTTGGTGTTGGTTGTGGCCGAATGGGGCTAGGAGTGGGAGGGGGGGGCAAAGGATTAGTCAAGCCTCCAAATTAAGTCCTTACAACTCTATGTTTCATGGTGATTTGTCTAGTATTTATTGTAGTAGAAAATTTGTCTTGTAATTGATATGGGTTTAAAGGGGGGGGGGGGGGGGGGCGGCACATAGGCTAAAATAGGAGTAGAAGATTTAATTTTGTACAAAAGTGTATATATTGTATGTATTGGGTATTAAAAATAGGTATTGGTTATCGGTTTGGTAATTAACGTAAGTTACGCGTAATTAAACGTTATGAATAAAGAAATTACATTAGGCGTAAGGAAATATTTTTGGAACTTTGGTAATAATTTAGGAAGTGTAAAAATGCATTAAAAATAATTGTTAGGAGTATTGGGTATATCGGGTGTTTATTTAAATAGCGAAAAATGTTTGTTAATTTGACAATCGTAAATAAATAAAAAGGGAATTGTCTTAGGGATTAAAATTTCGAACAGGAGTAGGAGCAAGGTATTGGGATGTTTTGGACTAAATATAGCCTAAAGTCCTAGTGCACTTGAAAGGTATTCTAAATTTTTCGTTGATTCAAGTAAAAAGTTATACGTAAATTGGTCTCAAGTAAATGTCAAGATAAGAAATTTGAGTTTATTGAATAGTATTGACCTGTAAAATAGTTGTTGTCATAGTCTACCACCCATAAAAATGAATCTTGTCCTCTAGATTCAGTCAGTGTTTGTCGTTGGAGTGTTGTTAGGGAAGAGGTGCGGATACTTTTGACGGATCTGGTCTTCTCGTTCCCATGTGAACTTGGGACCTCGTTGAGAATTCCAGCGAACCTTGATGATAGGAATTCTACTATGTTTCAATTGCTTGACATCACGATCCATAATTTCTACCGGCTCTTCGATGAAATTATGCTTGTCATCGAGTTGAATCTCTTCTAACGGAATGATAAGGGATACGATTCGTCGGATAAACACTTCTTAAGATTAGAAACATGAAAGGTATTGTGCACACTGCTGAGCTCTGGCGGAAGCTAAAGTCTGTATGCCACTGGACCGATTCTAGCTAGAATCTTAAATGGTCCAATATACCTAGGGTTCAATTTCCTGCGTTTCCCAAATCGTATCACACCTTTCCAAGACGATACCTTCAACATTACCATGTCCCCAACTTTGAATTCCAAGGGCTTATGCCTCACATCGGCGTAACTCTTTTGACGGTCTCTGGCGGCTTTTAGTCTGTTCCGAATCTGAAAAATCTTCTCGGTTGTCTCGGGAATAATTTATGGACTGGTGAGTTGAGCATCTCCGACTTCGGCCCAACAGACAGGTGATCGGCATTTCCTACCGTAGAGTGCTTCGAATGGTGCAGCCTTTATACTTGTGTGATAACTATTGTTGTAGGAAAACTCAATCAACGGCAAATGGGTATCTCAACTATTACCAAAATCAATCACACAGGCACAGAGCGTGTCTTCTAGTGTTTGGATGGTCCTCTCACTCTGACCATCGGTTTGTGGATGATAGGCTGTGCTTATATCAAGACGGGTTCCAAAGGCGTCATTAAGTAATTCCTAAAATCTCGAGGTGAATTGACTATCTCGATCCGAAATGATTGAAACTGGTACACCATCTTTCGAGACTATCTCCTGGATGTAGATTCTGGTTAACTTATCCATCTTGTAGGTTTCCTTAATGGGTAAGAAATGAGCTGATTTGGTGAGACGATCGACGGTCACCCAAATCGCATCGTGACCGCTCGGTGTTTTAGGGAGTTTGGTGATGAAATCCATACTAATACGCGCCCATTTCCATTGAGGAATCTCTGGTTGCTGTAGTAATCCAGACGGCTTCTGGTATTCGGCCTTAACTTTGGAGCAAGTAAGACATTTGCTGACATAAGTAGCAATGTCGGCCTTCATATTCGGCCACCAATACAGCTTTTTGAGGTCATGGTACATCTTATCGGAACCTGGGTGTATGGAATATTTTGACTTATGTGATTCGTGCATGATCAACTCTCAGAGGCCACCAAATGTAGTATCCAACTTCTATCTTTGAAGCATAACATTCCATCGGATCTTTTTGCAAAACCATTCTTACTTTCTAGCATACCATGAAGATTCTCCTTAGTTCGGTTCTCTGCCTTAAGTGCTTCAGCCTGAGCCTCAAGGATTTTGGATGGGAGAGGTGAACTAATTGTCATACCCAATGATCTTACTCTTAAGGGTTTAAGTCGCTCTTTCCTGCTAAGGGCATCTGCTACCACATTTGCTTTGCCAGGATGGTATCGAATCTCGCAATCATAATCACTGAGTAGTTCTAACCAACGACGTTGCCTCATATTAAGCTCTTTCTGATCTAAGATATGTTGGAGACTCTTGTGGTCCGTGTACACTGTACACTTAGTACCGTAGAGGTAATGTCTCCAAATCTTTAGCGCAAAGACAACCGCTCCTAACTCCAAGTCATGAGTGGTGTAATTCTTCTCATGAACTTTGAGTTGTCGAGAAGCGTAATCTATGACCTTTTCCTTCTGCATCAACACAGCCCCAAGTCCTTTATGCGAAGCATCACAATAAACTACAAAGTTTTCCATTCCTTCGGGTAATGCCAAAATCGGCGCACTGCAAAGTTTTTGCTTCAACAACTGAAAGGCGGATTCTTGTTTCTCTCCCCATTCATACTTCTGATTCTTCTGTGTTAGCTTGGTCAAAGGCTTCGCTATCTTAGAGAAACCCTCGATGAATCTTCTGTAGTACCCAGCAAGACCTAGAAATTGACGAATCTCTGTGGGAGTCTTAGGTGTTTCCCAATCTTTGATAGCCTCGATCTTGGCTGGGTCAACATGCAATCCTTGGCTATCAATTACGCGCCCAAGAAATTGTACTTTCCGAATCCAAAAATCACACTTAGAAAACTTAGCGTACAACTTCTCGTTCTTGAGTAATTCTAAGATCGTCTTGAGATGTTCTTTGTGCTCTTCTTTTCTTTTAGAGTAGATTAGAATATCATCAATGAACATAATTACAAATTTGTCTAGGTATGGCTTGCACACCCAATTCATGAGATCCATAAATACCGCCGGTGCATTAGTTAATCCAAACGGCATCACTTGAAACTCGTAATGACTATAACGAGTCCTAAAGGCCGTCTTCGGGATATCTTCCTCCCGGACTTTAAGTTGATGATAACCCGATCTCAAATCAATCTTCGAGTAAAAACTGGAACCTTGCAATTGATCGAACAAATCATCGATTCTTGGGAGTGGGTAACGGTTCTTCACCGTTAACTTGTTCAGTTTACGATAATCTATGCACATCTGGAATGATCCATCCTTCTTCTTTACGAATAAGACCGGCACTCCCCAAGGCGAGGAACTTGGTCTAATGAATCCCTTGTCTAGTAGTTCTTGTAACTGATTAGATAATTCTTGCAACTCTGATGGTGCTAGTCGGTAGGGTGCTCTTGCTACTGGTGCCGCTCCTGGCACCAAATCTATCTGGAACTCTACTTGACGGGTAGGCGGTAGTCCAGGTAAGTCTTCGGGAAAGACTTCCGAAAAATCTCGAACAACCGGTACATCTTCCAATCATTTTTCATCCGACTTCTTTTCGGTTATGTGTGCTAGAAAAGCATGACATCCCTTCTTTATGTACTTTTCGGTCTTGATACATGATATGATGTTTAATCGAGTCCCGCTTCGTTCATCACGGATAATCAAGGTTTCACCATTAAAAGGGACATAAACAACATTTTCGTTGCAAATGATCCTAGCATGGTGTTTATGTAGGTCCACACGAGTTATGGATCTAAGTAGCCTTTGTTACTTATTAGACAACTTGAATAAATCCAAATTGATCTAAGTGAGAAACTCTAACAGGTTGTTAATTGCTAATGCGGAATCTTAACAATAACAATGAAGAACACAATTCAATAACTAACTTCGTAATTCTATTAATCTTTCTAACTTCGTAATTCTTGTGTAAGGTGCATACAAACACAATGCCTTAGGGTTCCTTTTATACTCTAAGGAAAACCCTAGATACAAAACGTGTAAAAGGATAAACGTATCTTCTAATAAGATAACTAATTCATACGTATCCTTTCCTAACTTATAGCTAACTAACTTTACTATAAATCATAAACAGACTTAACTAAACACTGTCTACCAGACTTAACATTGTACTGGCAGACTTAACTATGACATGATCATAACTAACAGACTTAACTAAGTACTTCAGCAGACTTAAGTCTGTTCTTCATATATAAGTCTTCTCTTGTGATAATTCCCAACAATCCTCCCCTAACTTGATCTTCATGCTCCATGAACTTCAAGTTCCTTTCTGATAAGCTTTCTGAGGATTGAACTCTAAAACTCTTGGAATTATCTTGAACTCTAACTCTTCATATCAGCATATCTAAACTTGTGCAGCAACCTTGACTTTAACAATCTTTTCACTATCTGATCTTCAACTCATCTGATCTTTCCAGCAACAATGACCTTTTGTACATCAATTCTTTTAAGTTTCATACTATTCTCATCACTTCTAGGTTTGTGAACTCCTATGAGAGGTGAATCATTAAAAATTAATGGATTTGATGTCTCTTTACCAGATAGCCATTAACCACTGGAGTAGCCAATGTTTTGGTGTGTAAGACCATGGTACATTGATAACCATATGATTTTTAGCAAACCATCAGCTATCAACGGATTTGTTTTGTCTTTAACAAAAGCCATTTGCTTTTGGACTAGCCAATTCTTTGGTGTATTACAACAATCACTTTGGTGAATTGATAACCAGTTATGGTTTTCCACAGCCTTTACCACAAGCCATACTCTTGTGGGCTAGCCAACTCTTCACAATCACAGATATGGTAAGTTGATTACCATACCATTTTTGGCAAATTGTCAGCCATAAACAGATTTGAGGTATCTTTACCAGAGCTGTTTGCTCATGGATTAGTCAGTCCTTATGTGGATTAGACATGGTGGACTGATAACCATTTGTTGTGTTAGTGCAAAGCACCTTCACCAAGTGAGAAATTCCAATAATCTCACTTAACAACTTGAAAAATTCTTTCAAACACCCCAAATAGCCTCCTTTTGAGATTGCATCTCAATTAATTCCAAGAGTTGATGACATACCTCATCATCCTTATACCCTAATAGCTTCTTCTTAAGCATATCCTTACATATCCTCGGTTGTAGAGGATATTCAACTTCAGCTAGCATGTAAATGTGAGCACTCTGCAAGGTCAAACAATGAATCTGACAGCTCTCAAAATACCTCCATCTTACAATTTCTTGTTGATAAGGTAGCTTCCAAACGTTATTAGTTCTTGATGGTGGATCAAACACTGTTTTTAAATCTCCCCAAAGAACTCTTTCATACTCTTCTTCAGGTCTGTTGTCCCCATACTTAATCATCATCAATTTGTAAAGCTCCCTAAGATCATTTCTGCTCAGATCATTCAATAATCCTGGAAAATTGACATGAACCACCTCTGTATAATCTTCCCTGATTATCTTATAGGCTGCTTTCTTACATGTTTTGATGATTTGCCAATTTGCAACTTTGGCAGGCTGAACTGAACTTTCTGGAATAGAACCCATGGTAAATTCCTCAGATGAGGATTCTTCTTCCTCTTGTTCATCCTTCTTAGAGCCTAGCTTTCCCTTTCTAGCTGCTCTCTTCCTTCTAGTCCACTTAATTATAGGCTTTTTGACTTCTTTCTTTTCTTGCACAACATCAGATACTTTCTCAGCCTCATATTCCTTTTCAATTTCACTCACCTTTTCTACCTCAGACACCTTTTGCCTTTTAAAGCTCCTTCTGATTGAGTCCTCATAATCAATAGGCTTGTAATTGTGATCTCTTTCATAAGCTCTGAGATACAAACTTTCAACTTCTTCATAAGACATTCCCTTCATCTTATCAAAACTGGAATGCAACATATTCTTCAAGTAAATTTTCATATCTGACATCTTTTGTTGCTTAGTGAGCTTCTTGGTTGTACTCTTTCTTTTCTGTGTCTTTTTGATCTTCTCCATTAAGCATTCATGAACTCAGCAAGTTTAGTTGCCCTTTCATCAACAGTCAGACTTGTATCAGCTTTAAGTTCTTCCATCTTAGCCTTAAGCTCATCATCTTCTTCAATCAGTGACATATATGGATCATTATCAAAATCCTCTTGCAACTTCTTAGCAAACTGTTCATCTCTTTTCTTTAACTCTTCAAGTTTGTCCCTTTCAGCTGCTTCCTCAGCCTGAATTCTAGCAATCTCAGCTAAGCTTGCTTCTTCCTCAGCTTGTTGCTTCTTTGATTTCTTTGGTTGAGGAATTTCTTCAACTATCTGCTTTCCTTCCCTTTGAGTTGCAGCAGACTTAACTTCTTGAGCAGACTTAACTTGATCAGATTCATCACCACCAGACTTAACAACATCACCAGACTTATCCTTTTCACTAACAGACTTAACATCAGACTTAACCTTCTCAGACTTATCATTACCAGAATTAACAACCTCAGCAGACTTAACAATATCTTCATCAGAATTAACCTCTTCATCAATTCCCAACTTTCTCTTTAGCCTTTTCTTCTTCCTTTGTTGAATTTTGCTAAGAGATTGTGCTAAGGTTTCTGCTACTTCCAATCCCTCTGGACTTATCTCTGTATCTCCAGTTGGTTTTGCTTGAGTTGGAGTCTTAAAAGTCTGTTCTTCATCAAAATTCCTCCCCTGTTTGGAAGAATTTTCCTCCTCAACCCCCTCTGTATCAGTGAAAGTAACCCCTTTATCCTTCATAATCCTTTCCATCTTCTTGACCTTTCTAACCAAGGTCACAATAGCTTTTCCCATGGTTGCATTTGATTTCTCCAAAACAGATATCCGTTCAACTAAGGTAGGAACCAGCTGTAAGAGAGCTTCCACAGTCATTGGAGCTGATTCCTCCTCATGAGTTGGACTTGGAACATGGGTTTGTTGCTTAGGTGAAGGTGGTGGAGGTGTAGGTGATGATGGTTGTGGTATAGGTGATCTCTGTGGTGGTGTTGGTGATCTCTGTTGTGGTGTTGGTGATCTAGGAACATCTTGGGTTTGCTCCTCTCGTTCAGGATGTGCCTCAACTCCAGATGATGTTCCTGCAATGTTAGTAGTACCAGATGTCATACTCCTCCTTTTTCAAAAGTGGGAGTTTAATATTGGAGATAGTGGTTGTAGCAGGGATACTGTGCTGTTGTTGTTTAGTTGTATTGGTTTCTGATGCAGCATCTTCATGATTTGAGTTTTCATCATCACTGATGTGGTTTGAGTATCCATCACCATTCTCGACAGAAATTATGCAGGTTTGAGAGTGAATGAGTGTTTAAGGTTTTTGTGTTTCTTCGTTCTCAGAGTCCCTCTATAGGCTCTGATACCACTTGTAGGTCCACACGAGTTATGGATCTAAGTAGCCTTTGTTACTTATTAGATAACTTGAATAAATCCAAATTGATCTAAGTGAGAAACTCTAATAGGTTGTTAATTGCTAATGCGGAATTAACAAAGAACAATGATGCTTAACAAGGTTTTTATTTAATTAAAGGCGCCATCTTTATTCATAAATAAACTAAACTGCTACACTACTACAAAATGTGCACACACACACACGTTTCTATTCGACTCTCATTGAGAGATCTACATTTTCTGGATTCTGATCACAGCCGGCTAAACCCTTTATAAATAGGGTTTTACAAGAAAACCTAACTTCCCCTAGAAGCTAACTATATATTACATTAAGTCTCTGTTGTTTCATATTTATGCAAATGTAGTTTTGTAATCATCAAATTATAATTCCCAACAGTTTAGATAGCCAATCCATACCAACTATAACGTCAAAACTACCGAGTTCGATAGGCATAAGGTCGATGTTAAATGGATGGTTTAGGAAGTTAAAGGTACAGCTGCGGATTATGGTGTCGGAGCCAACAAAGTTACCGTTCGCTAATTCAATGTTGTAGGCAGTGTCTAAGGTGGTCGGTGTGATGTTAAGTAAAGGAGCAAAAGTAGTAGACACAAAACTTTTATCGGCACCCGAATCAAATAAAATGGAAGCATAACGACCATTGAGAAGAAACGTACCCGTGACAACATTCGGGTCCTCCATAGCTTCCCTTTTTCTGAGATTGTAGACTCTTCCCCGAGCTCCACCATTCTGAGTTCCCATTCCTTGATTCTTTACCTTTGGGCATTGGTTCTTATAATGTCCTATTTCGCCACATCCGAAACATGTTCCAGGAACCCTTTGATTTGTTGCAGAAGTAGGAGACCAGTAGTCTTTGGTTAAATGTCCAATCTTCTTACAATTTCCGCATGGAGTAGGGCAATGTCCAGGATTGTGGTGACGTTGGCACTTGTCACACTTTGGAAGGGTTCCTTCATAACCTTTCTTTTCAGTTGGGCCTGCTACATAGGCCTTAACGACTTCTTGTCTTTTTTTGGGTTGTTGTGCAGCATTTCCTCCCAGAGTAGTATCCCATTTTCTCTTGTTGTTGTTACTGTTATGGTAGCGGTTGTTGTTGTTATTGTTGCGGTTACTAGTATTGCCATCTCGAGCAGCCCTTGCTCGAACTATTTGATCCATTAAATTGTGAGACATTCGGATCGTCTCATCCAAAGTACTTAGCTTAGAAGATGTGACATTTCCTTGAATACTAGATGGAAGTCCCCAAATGTACCTCTCAATCTTTTTCCGTGTAGTAGAAACCATCTCAGGACAGAGAGTAGCCAATTCATGGTATCGCTTAGTATAAGCTACAATATCATATCCTTTCACTGCTAAGTTCCAAAATTCAACCTCCGTATTTTGAACCTCATTCCTCGGACAATACTCTGCTATTACCATTTCCTTGAATTCAGCCCATGGTGTTTCAAAAGCAGTATCAATTCCCACTGATTGAGCATAAGCATTCCACCATGATAAGGCACCATCCAACAAGGTACCCGTAGCATATTTCACCTTACAATCCTCCTTGCAGTTGCACATACGGAAAACCGATTCCAACTTCTCGAACCATCGTACCAAACCGACAGCTCCTTCCGTGCCACTAAAAGTCTGCGGCTGGCAACCCGAAAATTCCTTGTAAGTACACATACGAGCCATGGGTTCAACTCTAGCTGCTGTTCCACTGGCTTCCCCGCCGTTACCACTGTTGTGATGGGTCTCGTATTCAGCCATAGCAGCAGCAACTTGTGCCGTGACTCGTTGGGCAACGAGTCAATCGATATCAGCTGCACTCATGCTTTGTTTCCTTGGTGGCATTGTTCTTCTAATCACAAGAAACAACAATAATTAGGATCCACAAGTAACAAAGGTCATCACAAGCATATATATATATATACAACCATGACATGTGTAAATCATGACAAGATCAACCACAACAATATGGGAATAAATCATGACAAAAATAAATCATGATAGGAATATGACGTGATAAGAATCGTCCATAATAAATCACAATAACCATAATATATTTTCATCATGAGTAGATACAACCACAACAAGATAAAAATACATCACGACAAGGATAAATCATGGTAAGAATATGGCGTGATAAGAATCAACCACAATAAGAATAAATCACGAAAACCATAATATAGTCACAACATGAGTAGATACAATTACAACATACATGAATATAAAATGAAAAGTCTCGGTTCACATCGACCGATATCATATCATAGCGTAATCATACAATACGTCCCAAAATAACTTGCTACATTGTTGTACAACTAACAAAAGATCACAAGCGTCATTACTAATGTCACACACCCCGTGGCTAGGAGATAAATACAAAATCTATCTATGATACTAATCTAGTCTAGGCACTGCCTGATGCACCATCGAGACGGCACTGGAGCTCCCTGATCTGCTCGGTGAGACTCGCAATCAATGCATCCTGGTCACGTCGTCGCGCCTGCTCGTCCTCCACGAAACGCTCAAGTATGGCAATCCGGGAGTGGGCAATGATCTGATGCTCTAGCTGAGTCTCTATAGTCTCAATGCGCTCCAAGGGAAGCTCATCAAGATGATCAACTGCTCGGTCAATGCGGTCCTCATGGCGGACCATCCTAGCGATCAAGAGTGAGATAGTGTGATGGACCGGCTCACCAGTGACTGGTAGGACTCGTGCGGCAGCCATAGCAGAACTCTCTCCTAACTCAAAGGTACTCGGAGTACCCTCATCGTATCTCTATGCACTGAGAGTAAGCGGAATGAATGACCACTTGCGAGCGTCAACCCGCCTGTGCATCCCGGGTCGAGCAGAGGCCTCAGCAGCAGCCTCAGCGTAGGGATCAGAAGGTGAAGGTGCTATGGTAAAAGTCCTCTTGCGAGGTGGTAGTAAAGTATCGGGAACATCTCTGGGTGATGGTGGTAGTGGGACTGTGGTAGTCTGGTGATAAGTAAACGATGGTGGTGGTGGTGGAGATGATGGTGGTGATGGGAGATGAGATGGAGTAGTAGGTGCTGGCACACGGCCGTCCCGAGGTCGTATCGTTTTCCTAGCGGTACGGAGCATGATAGGGCCAGTCTCGTGTAGCCGATAGCGACGACCAATAGGTATCTGGTCCGGCTGCACTACAGGGATACGCCTAGCACGGCGTACTGAAGGTGAAACTGGTGGTGATGGTACAGGAGGTGTAGATACGGTCTCATCGTCCTCAAAAGGCTCAATCTCCGCAGAGGCATCACCAGAGGGTGCAGGAACTGGAATAGCTGGAAGTATCGGAACAGTGGTGGATGATGATGTATCCTCCATGTCTGAATCCAAGTCAATGATAATGGGATGAGTAGGTGAAGACATGTCGCTTTAAACCAGGTCAATATAAATATATATAAGTATAAGTAACTCATATAAAATAAGTAAATAAAAGCATGTATAGTAATCGTACACACATCATGATGTTTTGAAGTGTCGTGACCTAATGGTTATAGTCTAGGGTCAATGATGCATCCTAGTTCTCTATAACCTTGGCTCTGGTACCAATCTGTCACACCCCCAAAATTTGGATTGCAGCGGAATGGAATTCCGGGGGCGTAACGTTCTTGGATAACAAAGTACAAGGAAATAAAGAATGACCTCTAAATGAGTCATTTTAAAACAAGCGTTTGATTTAAACATAAACGTTTTACAAAAACATTAATATCAGAGTTCACCATCAAATGTAAGATTTTAATATATAACCAAATGCTAAGTAATGCAAGGAAATCTTCATCATGATGTGCGTTCCAAAATGTGACTCTAGTATGCTCCATACATAGGTGATTATTATCGTCTAGTTACCTGAGAATACACGCTAAAAGGTCAACATAATTGTTGGTGAGTTCATAGGTTTAAGTAAACAAGTAAAGTGCGGATAACAAGATTTCAATAGCATGACAATCACAACAAATATAACATCATAGCCAAAAATAATATACAATGCCCTAAGCTCATGACCCCGAAGCTCAACGAAATGGTATGCAATCAAGCATAATAATAATCAATGCCCCAAATAAGTGTTTGCCAGACACTCAGAAATAATCCGAATGATATGCGTCCGTTTGACAGGTTGGCGCGACCAACTCGGACGGGGGTGTTAACCCAAATAGATCTATTCATAACATCCGCGCTTACAAGTAATTAACGGTTCATGATTCGTGGGGACTTTAATGGCAATGCGGTAACTTAGGCAAAGTAACGGTTTTTAGTACTTGTGTCCGAAAAATAAGCAATGTATTCCCACCCCGAAGGTTTAGAAATAATGTACAAGTAATGTAAAAATCGGGGCTATGAAACTCACCGAAGGTAATCAATGCAAATCGAGATATCAGGAAATGAAATGAGTTTTCAAATGTGAGAAACTCTACGGCAACCTAGAATATATAAGTTGTCTTAGGATAAGGTAATGTGTAATGTATGCATTTTATAAAATAGTTTATCACCCATATATGTTTGTAACGTAATTTAGTAGCAAAAATGTAATTTCGCCGAAATATATCATTTATTGAAAATCATTGTAACCAACTATATGTTTACAAGTATTCAAGTCCTTAATGTAAAACATCTCATTAATCATTTATTTGAAAACTACCGACTCCATAGTGGTGGTGTACGTAAAATACTACGTCTTTGATATAGCCCGTTTTAGTTCCTTTTGACTCTAAAACACTTAAAATGTTCCAAAAACATTTTCCGACAACTTTTAACGAAAAGCTGTGAATAGTGAAAGTAATTATATATTTTCAGCATTTCGTATTTTTATCCATAGTTTTCTCGTTATTTAGTGTTCTAAAAATCTCCTAATGCGCTCAACAAATATATACGAGATTCTATCATTTTCGTTCAACTCTTTTTGGCTAAAAATGCTTCTAAAGTGTCCAAATTCCATTCTTAAAGTTTCCATCAGCTTTTACTAATTCCATACAAGTTGTCAAAAATTCAAGTTTCGTCTAGAATTTCGGAAAGCCATAACTTGCTCGTTTTAAGTCCGTTTTCTAATTTCTACCTATCCACGCGAAGGTATTTAAGTATACTAATGGATTTTTAAGGCCTCGGGTAGTCTAATTATCATTTCAAGTCCGGTTTTGTTCTTTGAAAAATTCTGACAGCAAACAATATTTTCAGAAAATTAGTTTTCGTCGTTAATCTTAAAATTAACGTATCTTATTCGTTATGGATCCGTTTTTAACCATTCAAATGCCCACGTTTTCATTATAAAGTCCAGTTTCTATATTTTTAACCAAATCTTGTATTTATAAAACTCATTTTTCTGTGGAAATGATATTAGGACAGCCCCTAAGTATTTATTCCAAAAACTCATTTCTAACACTTATAACTAATAGTTCTAACTCAAATCAACTCCCAAGGTCTATCCTACTTATCCTCCAACTCTTCGACAATTTCTATAGTGTCATAACAATATTAACAACCTAATAAATATTCCAAAACATCAAGAATAATAATCAAGGTGTAGGAAAAATTATAAATCATATATTATTTATTTTAAACCTTAGCTTGAACATGTCAAACAAATATGAGTTAGGACTTGAATATACCCATTTTCTCAAGAAGATAATTATGTCAAGTATGTTTTTAACTTGTTTAAAACATAAAAATGTACAAACATATATATATATAGGGTGATTTTGGTATCTATTCAGTTTAAATAAAGATTTAAACATAATGACATGAAATCAAGTATAGATCAAGTGTAAAATGCATAAGGAAAGTCATAAAAATAGTTTTTAAGCTTACTTGATTATGGTGGATTAGAAGTAGTAGCAAGAAAATGTGAACCCAAGAGTACTCCAAATTACTAAGTATGTATTTGTTAACCCGAAATAAGCCTTCTTAAGCACTAGATAAGCAATCAATTTCTTTCCTCCTTTCTTCCTCTCCTTGGCCGATTACTAAGAGGGAGTGAGTGAGTGGTTATATTTGTTTTTCTCTACTTGTGCTATGGTGTGAAAAAAATGCTTAAGTCTTTCTTATATATAGTTAGGAAGTCTTGGTTTTAATAGTTGGTCAAGGCAAGAAAATCATTAGGGTGGCTTGGTGTTGGTTGTGACCGAATGGGGCTAGGAGGGAGGGGGGACAAAGGATTAGTCAAGCCTCCAAAATTAAGTCCTTACAACTCCATGTTTCATGGGGATTTGTCTAGTATTTATTGTAGTAGAAAATTTGTCTAGTAATTGATATGGTTTAAGGGGGGGGGGGGTGGGGAGGGGGGAGGGCACATAGGTAAAAATAGGAGTAGAAGATTTAATTTTGTACAAAAGTGTATATATTGTATGTATTGGGTATTAAAAATAGGTATTGGTTATCGGTTTGGTAATTAACGTAAGTTACGCGTAATTAAACGTTATGAATAAAGAAATTACATTAGGCGTAAGGAAATATTTTTGGAACTTTGGTAATAATTTAGGAAGTGTAAAAATGCATTAAAAATAATTGTTAGGAGTATTGGGTATATCGGGTGTTTATTTAAATAGCGAAAAGTGTTTGTTAATTTGACAATCGTAAATAAATAAAAAGGGAATTGTCTTAGGGATTAAAATTTCGAACCGGAGTAGGAGCAAGGTATTGGGATGTTGTGGACTAAATATAGCCTAAAGTCCTAGTGCACTTGAAAGGTATTCTAAATTTTTCGTTGATTCAAGTAAAAAGTTATACGTAAATTGGTCTCAAGTAAATGTCAAGATAAGAAATTTGAGTTTATTGAATAGTATTGACCTGTAAAATAATGGGTTGTCATATCCAACATCTATCCTAAACCCCACCACATCTTACGTACACAACACAACATCAAAATACAACATCATATATCCTATGAAACCCTCGTTAACATCAACCCATCTCATCCTTCATGACTCAAATTAATATAATTATTACAAGATCTCAGAACGGTTCGACATCATTTACTAACTGTCAATGATTTTTTTTCGAACCACACATCATCACAGATCTATAAAAACAATCATAAGAAATGAAAAACAATTAAATATCTCAAATATGTGAAACTCATGCATAGATATTTAAATATCTTAAGCATTATACATGTTTTTTCATCATAGATCGATTTAGGAGTTAACTCTTTTTGAATATCCAAACAAAATAAGAAAATAAATATAACTAGTAGGTCAATTTCTTTATTCGTTCGTTGAAAAACACAATCAATTTTTTTAAAAACCTACCCTTGACCTTTTGTTAAATCTTGAAGCCGTCTTTGAGCCTTGTGTGCTTTGTGGGTTTAAGAGACATGAATGAATATTAACTTCTTTGATTGTGTGAGATTGAGATCTAGAACGGTTGGTGTTGAAGATGGTGATGTAAGCTTGGGATAGAGAGAGAAGCGGCGGATCTGAGTTGGTGTGTGTATTTTTGGCTGCACACAAATGTAATTAGGGTTTGGTGAAATGAGTAACATTAGGGTATGAAGGGGATTATAACTGATTGGATTTGACTTGAGTTGACTGGGTTCATGCAAGAACAAAAACAATTTCTATGCTACTATTTACAAACTAATTAAAAAAATAAACTAAGTCTCCGGTAGCGGCGCCAAAAACTTGATGCGCATCAACTCGGTTGTGCGCAATATATATGTATAGCATAAGTTCTACTCAAATTTTAAATTTATAAACACCTTTTTACCAATAATTTAGGAAACACATACGAGTAAGTATACTCGTTCGCATGTAATATGGTTTGTGGTAAATATGGATCGTCCCAAGAGACTATGTAATTTTTGATTAGCAAATGCGTAGCACAAGAATAGCACATTAAATTGTCACAATCTAAAGTGCTGTAATTAAACAAACAAACAAACAATGGTTTATCGTATCAAATCAATCAAATCAAACAAGTACTTATCTAGGAATAGTAACCAATTATGATAGAATGTTGAACGTGTTTGGGTGAAACATATATGTAGAAGGCACATATCAATTTTACATGGATATCTAGTCAATGCGTAATATCAAGAAAATCACATGTTTCTACTAGTTTCACGAGTGAGTCCTTTCGGCCAATACTCATCCCATTAACCTAGTGATTTTGTATATTTAAATGTATGAAAAAGATGATTAGTGTCATTAGTTCTTACGAGTCCTTTCGACCCATACTCGTGATTAAATATTCTCGAATTCATTTAAAACTTGACTACTTGGTAGTTATCAATTACCAAGCACCAATCCATTTGTGCACCAACTTCTTGGAATTAAACAATATTAGAAATCCTTTCAACCTTTAAATCCAATAACGTTAAATCAACAAGTTTAAGAACACGAATTATAGAGTAAACTCCAAAATACATCCCTGTAGTTTACCCAATTTCGCACCATACATCCATTTTTTATTTATTTTTTTGCTCCTTATACATCCCTCCGTTAGTAAAAGTCAAACACAATACATCCACGAGGACAAACGGTGCAAAGATTGTGTCATTAAATTGGACACGTGGCAGTTATCTCTTTTTAAGAGAGGGTAATTTAGTCCTTTTATAGTTCCATCTACTTCACTTCACCAACTCTTTCTTTCAGTATGTATGAAACCCAGTTCCATAAACACAAATCAAGAACACTAACATAAATCCAAACCACAAATCCAGATCCAGACCACAAATCAAGAACACAAATCAAAACACAAATCAAAAACACAAATCCAAACCACAAACACAAAGTTGTTAATAACAACTATAGTAATTAAACCAAGACTCGAAACACAAACACAAATCCAAACCACAAATCCAGATCCAGACCACAAATCATAAACAATCCTCTTGGTTCGATTTCCAAACAATCCTTTTGGTTCGAATGTATATTCATGAATTTGTGAGTATACCTCATCTTAGATCTTCTCTTTTACATTGAACCATAATCACAAACACAAATCAAAAACACAAATCACAAATCATAATAAAAAACATTACAGAAAAAAATATCTTTTTACATTTGAAAGAAGATAACAAATGAACTACAACAACTGTCCCATATTCAGTTCCTATGCTATCTAAATAAACAAACTAAAACCTCACAACCCTCCTCAACAAACAACTACAACAACTGTCCCATATTCAGTTCCTCAGCTCACAACAAATGAACTTTCCAAATATACTTACTCGAAAAAGAAAATAAAGAGATCTCAGATTAACTTGTCCACAAATCTTTAAAGATTGCAAGTTTTGAAACACCATCATCGATCTTAATATGAAACAAAAGCCAACACAAACAAAACCTACCCGAGACCTTGTTTATACAAGATCTTGAAGCGCAAACATCTTGTGTTCTTCGTGGGTTTTCTATTAGAGCTAAACCGAAAAAAGGTAAGGTCGAATTTGTGGGATTCGAACCGGAGCAGAAAGAACCCATGGAAGTATTTTCGTGTTATAATTAAAAGAAAATAGTGGTGAATTTGTGGGCTACTGTGTTTGTGCTTTGTATGATGGAGATAAGAAGTAGTAGATCTTATTTCTTTGTGTGTGAGAAGGTGTGAATTGGGATAAAGTGAAAAATGAATTGAGATAAGAAGTAGTAGATCTTAAAGTAATTGGCTACTGCGTATATTAAAGTAACTGGATTTGTGTTTATGAATTGGGATAAAGTGAAAAATGAATTAAAAGAGTGGTGAATTAAAAGAGGGTGAGAGTAGGTGTGAACATAAAATGACTAAATTACCCTTGCTTAAAAAGAGATAACTGCCACGTGTCCAATTTAACGACACAATCTTTGCACCGTTCGTCCTCGTGGATGTATTGTGTTTGACTTTTACTAACGGAGGGATGTATAAGGAGCAAAAAAAAATTTGGATGTATGGTGCGAAATTAGGTAAACCACAGGGATGTATTTTGGAGTTTACTCCGAATTATATTTAAACAAACTTATGAGAACAATCACTTTTTCTAACCGACTAATCATTCAACATTCACACGAAAGTCTACATAATTCTCAAACAAGTATCATAAACTAATCCATAACAAGTTTCATCAACAAACTTAACATCTCAATAAACATCAAATCGTTCAACATAATAATTAAGTAAAAGAGTCACCCAAAGTAAGACTACAATTGAGCAAGAAATGTAAGAAGTTAGAGCACTCCTTAAGGCCTCCAATCGAACAATGAATCTTTCACCTCTTCTAATTAGTATCGCCAACGCTTCCTTTCTTTCTTCTTGGGATCTTCTTGAGAATGGTAGAGATTTCTAGAGCTCTTTCGGAAAAGTAGAAAATATTATCAAGTCCTTATGGTGTAAGGCTTGATTGTATGAGTTGTCTCTCTAAAGTCGTGATGGAGGGTCTTATTTATGCTTGGATTATGACTAAAAAGCTGTTACAAACTCCCACTAATCATAATGAAGAGGTAATGATCGGACTTGGTGATTAATAGTGATTAAAACCAAGTTTTAATGCAACTTTTCAGTTCAGACGTGTCTCAACCTTCAGTTGGGACCTCCAACCGGTGGCTGGGATGACTGCTCAACCTCAGGTTGAGCTATAGAACCTTGGGTTGGAACCTCAGCTTCAACCTTAGGTTGGGTATTGGTTTGCAAATTGATTTCAACCTTGGGTTGGCGCAAAACTCCATCTTTTAATAATTTTCTTAAGCTCTTAATCTTGACTCATTCTTTCATTGAATATCTTCATAATCTTTTACTTGTACTCGGAAATAATCATAACATGAATCATTATCTTTGACGAAAATCTTTACATGCATATTCTCTTGATTTATCGGCTTTTCTTCGTCATTCTTGATATTTCCTTGTACCTAAACCTGGATACATCTTTTATACCTTCTAAGTGCAAAATGTTCATAAACATAACCAAATAATATACAAAAATATACAAATAACGCGACTCTATCATATACACAATGAGCATTATCGAATCCCCCACACTTAAGTTTTTGCTTGTCCTCAAGCAAAGTAATCATTGGAAATTGTGTATTCCAATAGCCAACCAATCATGATTCTCAAAAAGTTCACTAATCTTTCTCTCACCAAGGTAAAAGTTTTGATGAGGTCAAAGAAATATTTGACAAGGTTTACAAACAAGTAAGCACATTTGTTCCCATGGAAAGTGAAGTTGAAAGAACAGTCCCTAAGTTAGTAGCTGGAAGTTCAAAAAGGGATGCAGATGAAGAGCTTGATCAAGGAAGTTATAAGAAGCAAAAGACTGGTGAAGACTCAAAATCAGCTGAAGAACAAAAAGGTAAAGAAGCTGATGAATTGGCACAAGAAGAGCTACAACAGATGATGTCACAACTCGTAATTTCAGGTTATTTTCCAAACCTCGTCAATTTACTATTCATTAGTTACTATTCATCAATCACTATTCACTGATCACTATTCATCATTTCACTATTGATCGTTTTTAAAGTCAGTTTGAGACTTTGAGAAGTCGTCAAAAAATTTACTATTCATGTGACACTATTCATTCCCGGAGGGAAATCACTATTCATCGGCATCATTCATCATGTCATAAACTTGGTTTACGGGTATTCAAATGCGCGTAACCAGTTAGGTTTAGCTGCGTATTCATGCATCATCAGTAAAGACACATCATACAGACTAGGGTATTCTGCATATCATCAGTAACATCATTACCATATCAGTTCATGCATAGGTTTGTGTGATTTTCATTAACGTATGCTTAATTCTTTAATTAACGTTACCACTCAGTCATTTCTACTTACATTATACCCAATACTCCCGACAATGATCCTAACATGTTTTCAAGCTAATTTTAATGATATAGAGATTATATTATTACTTTACCCGGTGTTTTTAAACCAATCGCTATATTTTTCGTTTGACGCTTATAACTCCGTCGGTTTACGAAATTTCAATCCGATAATCATTCTAACACCTGATTCTTGCAAGGAATATGGTTTTACAATTTTTACAACTTCGTCGTATTTCATTTCACCTCGTCATGATTCATTTCTAGTTAACTCGGTACCCGATAACACCTAATGTATACCTTTAACTAGCCAATTTTAATTAAATGGGAGACACTTGCATTAATTTACATCAAATCCTTCCTCTTTACCCCATGTGTGCCGCCCCCCTCATCACCCCTAATTCTCTACTTCACTTGATTACTAGTATACTTCAATTAATGTTTATGTCTACATGTTTCTTGATTTAATTAACCAAACACATACACTATCATACCAACTAGCTAAAAAAAGATCAAAACCCTCCCATCTCATCCCCTAGGTTTGGCCAAACCAAGAACACCCAAGATCATCCATAAATTTTTGAAGTTCAAGTCATAATCAAGCTCCATTTACCTTCCTAGTTAATGTTTTGTGATTAAACCTCAAGTTTCTTACTCATTTCTTATCAAAACTCATCAAATCGTCAAGTAAGTTTCAAGAACACATTTTGATCATCTTATACTTTCATTTGATTCACATGTTTATGTATTTTCAAGTTATATTAGTTATTCATGCAAGTTACTTATGTTTTAGATACCACTTTTGCACATAACCTATCTTTAACACTAGATCTATAAGTTTCACTAATGATCTCATGAAATCCACCAAGGTTGGTGATGTTTAGGACCCCATGACACCCTAAGAAGGTGTATGGTAGGATTTGCGAACTTGTGGAGTTGATTTGAAGTAGTATGATCAAGTTTAGAACCAAGGAAATGAGTTTTAACAAGTACAAATAAAGTTCTGTCCAAAAACGTGTAAACTGGAAAACTCAGTAACTTTTGAACTATTTTGGCCTTCATATTCAGAAAGTTCTTTCAAAAACGAAACCGTGGCCGCAAGAATCACTAAAAACCGACTTATAACGAAGGAGATATGATTTTTCAAAGTTAGACGACGAAAACTAATTTTCTGAAAATTTAATTGCTGATCGCCGAGATTCATAGGACAAAACGAGGCGTTAGACGTGATCTAGACGACCCGACCTACTGAGATTATGTTATTTCATGTTTATACGAAGCCGTGGATGTAAAGAACGTAGAAAACGAGCTTATAACGGCCGAGTTATTCACGTTTGAAGCCCGACGTACCATGTTTATTTTGACAGCCCACTAATAGAAAGTGTTTTAAGTATAAAAACTAGTGTTTTTGTGAGACATAACATTGTTAGCCGATTTTCTAATTGATCAAGGCGTGTACAATCAAAAGTTAAATGAAACGACATTAATACATTGTTACAAGGTTTTCAAAAACGTCGAGTTTGATCAACTAACACATAACGTGCAATATTTCGCGACTAGTTTCACGAAGTCATTTTGGGCATATTTTCACAAGTTAAGGAAAATATTAAATTGCGATGAAAACGCTACATTTTGCCGATTGAACACCAAACGAGGATCGTGGAGTACCGTTTCAACATATTTACACGAAAAGTAGTTTGTAACTTAACGAGACGTCAAAAGTGTATTTTTCGTCGATAAACGTTATTTTCAAAACTAACAAGTGGTATCGTTAACATACGTATTTGCATGTGTTGCATTGTATCATTGCTTACATTGGATCACATCATTCATAATAGGTCGCGGTTAGAGACCGAGCCTTATTTCATCATATCCATCATTGTCATTGTTGCTATATCATATCAGGTGAGTTTTCATAACCCCGTTTTAAATTGTTTATTGATTTCTAAACTCTCGGGGGAGAATACATTGCACCATTTTCATATGCGGACCAAAGTATACAAACTCATTACATTGCTTAAGTTACATCATTGCCCAAATTAAAGTCCCCTTATATTATCATGAACCGTTAATTGTTAGCAAGCGAGAGTGAGTAAATAGATATATTGAGGGTGACTCCTCCGTTCGGGTTGGTAGCACACCAACTGGTCAAACGAACGCATTTCATTTCTGTCATATTAGAGTGATTGGCAAACACTCGGTTGGGGCATTTCATTCAGTCTAGCTTCGGGGTCATGAGCTTAGAGCTAATGTATCATTTTTATGTGGCATGGTTTTGTCATACACTTTATACTTGTGGTATCCGTACAACATTTCATTTACATAAACCTATGATCTCACCAACATTTTTGTTGACCATTTTTAGCAATGTATTTTTAGGTAATTAAGGTATCGCATGTTGGCTTGCATATGGACACATCATGGACTCGCGGAGTCGACGCGTCTCACTTTATATTTTATGCACTTATCCATCGTTTGAATTGTATGAACTTGTTTTATGAAAACTTGTTTCACCTTTTGGGACCTAGCTTTGTAACTCTGAATGTTTTTAAATAATCAAACGATGTATTTTCTAAATGACACTTTAGGTCGTTCAATATAACTGCAACTTTGGTGCTATGATCAGTCGCGCCCCTAAATGATTCATTCCGCTGTAAGTCACGAAATTTGGGGGTGTGACAGATTGGTACCAGAGCAAAGGTTATAGCGAACTAGGTTGTCCATTATATCCTAGACTATAACTGCACCATCATAGCATCTCATCATTGTAGCATAAGTGCATATTCATTATATCATATGTAGTGATTGCGATTTCATACATATATCATTTCATCATGACTCACATTATGTAAATGTTTATTTACTTTTATTTCACATCTATTGTCTCAGTGATGTCTTCGGATTCACACCCTATTGTTATCTCATCGGACTCTGAGTCAGACGATACTTCCTCACTACCCTCCATCATACTAGAGTCGGTTACATCATCCCCACTACCCACTATCATTTTGTCATCAGTGGAGCCTACTCCACAATCTTCACCTGTGATGTCAGAGGCTGAGACAGAACCCTTTGAGGAGGGGGAAGTCGTGCCTACCCCACCACTGTCACCTGTGATCCGTTGTGGTCCCAGATTTGTTCCAGTTATCTAGCCAGGAGAGTTTGTACCCTATGGTCGAGTTTACCGTACATATCTAGGTGGGCCGCGCATGAAGCGCACTGCTGCTAAGCGGGTTCATCGTCTCACTGTCAGATCACCAGCTGCATTTGTATCCCTACCACCACCATCATCACTTACTTCATCTCATCCACTCCGTCGCTGCTTGACAGCGAGGAGGAGTGTGGCATTCAGTACATCATCACCATTATCACCCTTACCATCCTTATCATCATTGTCTCCACCATTGCCATCCCTATCAGCACCAGTTCATACCATAGATCCTACTCCTATGTCAGACCTACCGCTCAAGAAGCGGGCACTTCTTGATATTCCATCACCAGATACTTCAGATGCCACAGAGACAGCACCACCCAGCAGATTCGAGGTTGGTGAGAGCTCGAGGGCTGCTGCTGACAGACTGCTTACTGCTGCTACATTTGACTCGCGACTAGATCAGCTTCAGGGAGAGATTGACAGGGCATTAGCTCATTTAGATGAGACCCCAGTGAGCCGTATTGAGGCTATAGAGGAGGAGGTTGAGGGATGGATCCAGGGCAGGGTTGCCATTGATGTGTCACACCAGGGTTTAGAGGCCCATCAGTTAGAGAGTTCAGAGCATATCACCCAGCTGAGGCTGGAGATGCCTGAGTTGTTTGACGGGGCACAGATGTCCCAGGATGAGCATCATCGCCAGGCCGGTGAGTTATCTTCAGTTCAGGCTAGGATGTCTGCATCAGAGACTAGGGAGACTGATCTTCAGCTTCGAGTTCAGCACCTAGAGGAGATCGCTGTTGCTATGTCTAGGGATCTTCAGAGGATTTTCTGCAGGCTAGATGGAGCACCCGGAGGAGGTGCCTAGTGTTAGACCTTTATCATGTAGCTTGTACATTATTATCCTAGTCCCGGGGTGTGGGACATAGTTAGGACTTGTTGTCTTTTGCTTGTAGTACAAATAAATATATCAAGTGTGACTCTACTATGTAGGATTTTCGTTGTGCTATTTTATGATATCGGTCTGCGTAACCAAAATTTTCATGTATTATATTCATGTGCGTTGTGATTATATTTATGATGTTTCGTTGTGGTTTCATAGTATTTATACATGCTGTGGTTGTATTTATACGTGTTGTGGATGTATATACATGTTGTGGTTGTATATATTGTGTATGATGATCGTTTTCTATTGTGGATTCTCATTGTTGTTATCTTTTGTGATTGTGAAGAATTATGCCACCCAAAAGAGCCACTACTGCTATAACACTAGCCGAGGTCAGAAAGCTTGTTGCCGACAGTATTGAGGCAGCATTGGTTACAGAAAGAGCTGCCGTAGCTGCAGCTGCTGCTGAAGCCGCTTCGCGGGCAGAAACCGCAGAAGCCGCAGGAACAAATACCAATGGTACAAATGGTCGTAAGTGTACGTACAAATATTTCAAGAGTGGTGATCTGGAAAAATTCAAAGGCACTGAACGGGCCACTGCCATGATCCGATGGTTTGAAAAGACAGAATCAGTAATCCTTCTATGCAACTGTCCGAAGGACAACAAGGTTAAGTTTGCTACTAGTATACTCGTTGGGGAAGCTATGCCATGGTGGAATTCGTATGCAAAGCCCATGGGAATGGAGAATGCTCACAAGCTTACATGGGACGAATTCAAGAAGTTGCTGACAAAGAAGTTTTGCCCACGAACAGAAGTGAAAAAGATGAAAACAGGGTTTTATGAGCTAGTGACAGCAGGTAATGATATTGAGACATATATCAGGAGGTTTCAGGAATTGGCAGCGTTATGTCCGACAATGGTTCCGGACACTGAGAAGCTATTAGAGAATTTCATTGGAGGATTACCTCACAACATCCGTGGAGATGTGATTTCTTTTGACCCGCAAACATTGGATGAGGCAATCAGAATGTCTCAGAAACTCATGACTCAGATAGTGAAGAAAGGAACTACTTCAAACAACAACAATAACACCAACAGTAACCGTAACTACAACAACAATTCCAACAACTACCGAAACAACAACAACTATAACAGCAACCGAAACAATTCCAATAACAACAACAACAAAAGAAATCGGGATAACAACCAAAGTAGCAATGTTACTCAACCACCACCCAAGAGACAGGAAACTGCAAAGGCTTATGTTGCAGGTCAAACTGAGAAAAGAGGTTACAATGGTACTTTACCCAAGTGCAACAAATGTCAAACCTATCATAACCCTGGAAATTGTCCGAATCTGTGTGGGAACTGTAAGAAGGTTGGTCATTCGACCAGGGATTGCAAGGCTCCGATTGTGGTTGATAATTAGAAGCCCCCGGTAACATGCTTTGGTTGTGGAGAAGTTGGACACTTCAAGAAGGAATGTCCAAAAGGAAAGAATCAGGGAAACAATAACCAAGGTGGAACAGCTAGAGGAAGAGCTTATGTCCTTGGAGGAGAAGATGTCAGGGAGGACCCGAATGTCGTTACGGGTACGTTCCTCATTAATAATCGTTATGCATCCATACTATTTGATTCAGGAGCTGATAGAAGTTTTGTTTCTACTGCATTTGCACCATTACTCAACATTGAACCAACCACATTAGACACCCCATATCACATTGAACTAGCTAACGGTAGTTTAGTTGGCACCGACACGATCATTCGTGGTTGCACTCTCAATTTTCTCAATCACCCGTTCAATATAGATCTCATGCCAGTAGAACTTGGAAGTTTTGACATTGTCATCGGAATGGATTGGTTATCTCAACATCATGCCAGAATCATCTGTGATGAAAAAGTTGTTCATCTTCCTTATGATGGCGAAACATTGGTCGTTCGCGGAGAACACAGTGGGACTAGACTCAGCATCATCTCGTGCATTAAAATAGAGAAATACATAAAGAAGGGTTGTTATGCATTCTTGGCTCATATCACAGAAAAGAAGTCGGAGGAGAAGCGACTTGAGGATGTGCCAACGGTTAAAGATTTTCCAGAAGTCTTTCCAGAAGACTTACCAGGACTTCCACCTACTCACCAAGTCGAATTTCAGATTGACTTAGTGCCGGGAGCCTCACCAGTTGCGCTAGCACCTTATCGACTTGCACCTTCAGAAATGCAAGAGTTGTCGAACCAATTGCAAGAGCTCTTGGATAAAGGATTCATTAGGCCGAGTTCCTCGCCTTGGGGAGCACCGGTTTTGTTTGTAAAGAAGAAAGATGGATCTTTCAGAATGTGCATTGATTATCGAGAGCTAAACAAATTAATGGTGAAGAATCGTTATCCACTTCCCAGGATCGACGATTTGTTTGATCAATTGCAAGGTTCTAGTTATTACTCCAAGATCGACTTGAGATCGGGTTACCATCAGCTTAGGGTTCGGGAGGGAGATATCCCGAAGACAGCATTTAGAACACGCTATGGCCATTATGAATTTCAGGTAATGCCATTCGGACTAACCAATGCACCAGCTGTGTTCATGGATCTCATGAACAGGGTGTGCAAGCCATATCTAGATAAGTTTGTGATCGTATTCATTGACGATATCTTGATTTACTCAAGGAGTGAAGAAGAGCACCGAGAACACCTTAGAACGATTTTAGAGCTGCTCAAGAAAGGGAAACTGTACGCCAAATTTTCGAATTGTGATTTTTGGATCAGAAGAGTACAATTTCTTGGTCACGTCATTGATAGTCAGGGACTACAGGTTGATCCAGCAAAGATTGAGGCAGTTAAAGATTGGGCAACACCAAAAACTCCCACAGAAATTCGTCAATTCTTAGGACTTGCCGGATATTACAGAAGGTTCATTGAAGGGTTTTCCAAGATAGCTAAGCCACTGACCAAGTCGACACAAAAGAACCAGAAGTAAGATTGGGGAGAAAAACAAGAGACTGCTTTTCAGTTATTGAAACAGAAACTTTGCAGCGCACCAATTTTGTCATTGCCAGAAGGGATTGAAAACTTCGTGGTATATTGCGATGCTTCACACAAAGGACTTGGAGCAGTGTTAATGCAAAATGAGAAAGTGATAGCTTATGCATCTCGTCAGCTTAAGAAGCATGAGAAGAACTACACTACTCACGACTTAAAGTTGGGTGCCGTGGTTTTCGCACTCAAGATTTGGAGGCATTATCTTTACGGAACAAAGTGTGTAGTATTCACAGACCACAAGAGATTACAGTACATTCTTGATCAGAAGGAACTTAACATGAGGCAACGTCGTTGGTTGGAACTACTTAGTGATTACGACTGTGAAATCAGATATCACCTAGGAAAAGCCAATGTTGTGGCAGATGCACTCAGTCAGAAAGAGAGACTCAAGCCTTTGAGAGTCAGATCATTGGGAATGACAATCATTTCACCACTACCATCAAAGTTCCTCGAGGCCCAAGTCGAGGCACTCAAGGAAGAAAACCTACCAAGTGAAACACTTAAAGGAATGCAAGATAATGCAAACGGTTTAGTAAGGAGATCAGATGGAACATTATGCTTCAAGGATAGAAGCTGGATACCTCTCTATGGCGGAATACGAGAGTTGATCATGCACGAATCACACAAGTTGAAGTACTCCATTCATCCAGGTTCTGATAAGATGTATCAGGATCTCAAGAAGCTTTATTGGTGGCCGAATATGAAAGCAGAGATAGCTACGTATGTCAGTAAATTCCTTACTTGTGCTAAAGTAAAAGCCGAGTACCAGAAACCATCAGGATTACTCCAGCAACCAGAGATTCCCCAGTGGAAGTGGGAACGCATTACAGTGGACTTTGTCACTAAACTTCCCAAAACATCAGGAGGTTACAATGTTATTTGGGTAATAGTGGGTCGTCTCACCAAGTCAGCCCATTTCATTCCAATCAAAGAGACTTATACTATGGATCAGCTCACCAGACTTTACGTCAAGGAAATAGTTTCAAGGCACGGAGCACCAATTTCCATCATTTCTGACAGAGACAGTCGCTTTACTTCAAACTTTTGGGAGTCACTGTAAGATTCATTTGGAACTAAACTAGACATGAGTACCGCCTATCATCCTCAGACCGATGGTCAGAGCGAGAGAACGATTCAGACATTGGAAAACATGCTCAGGGCATGTGTCATTGACTTTGGAAATGGTTGGGCTAACCATTTGCCATAAATCGAGTTCTCTTACAATAACAGTTATCATTCGAGCATAAAAGCCGCACCATTCGAGGCACTCTACGGTCGTAAGTGCAGGTCCCCAGTTTGTTGGGCCGAAGTTGGTGATGTACAACTAACTGGTCCAGAGTTGGTCAGAGAAACAACAGAAAAGATAATTCAGATTCGAGAAAGACTCCAAACAGCCAGAAGCAGACAGAAAAGTTACGCCGATGTTCGACGCAAACCATTAGAATTTCAGGTTGGAGACAAAGTCATGTTGAAGGTCTCGCCTTGGAAGGGCGTGATACGATTCGGGAAACGCGAGAAGTTGAACCCGAGATACATTGGGCCGTTCAAGATTCTGGAAAGGATCGGTCCGGTAGCGTACAGACTGGAGCTTCCGTCAGAGCTCAGCAATGTACATAACACGTTTCATGTCTCAAACCTCAAGAAATGTCTTTCAGACGAAACGCTCCCATTGGAAGAAATTCAGATCGATGATAAGCTTAACTTTGTGGAAGAACCAGCAGAAATCATGGACCGAGAGGTCAAACAATTGAAGCAAAGTCGAATTCCGATCGTCAAAGTTCGCTGGAATTCTCGCAGAGGTCCTGAGTTTACTTGGGAACGGGAAGACCAGATGCGACTCAAATACCCACATCTTTTCACCGAGACCACTCCAGAGACCAACATCAGCTGAATTCAGGGACTGAATTCCTTTTAGGGTGGTCGACTGTCACAACTCGTAATTTCAGGTCATTTTCCAAACCTCGACAATTTACTATTCATGAGTTACTATTCATCAATCACTATTCACTGATCACTATTCATCATTTCACTATTCATCGTTTTTAAAGTCAGTTTGAGACTTTGAGAAGTCGTCAAAAAATTTACTATTCATGTGACACTATTCATTCCCGGAGGGAAATCACTATTCATCGGCATCATTCATCATGTCATAAACTTGGTTTACGGGTATTCAAATGCGCGTAACCAGTTAGGTTTAGCTGCGTATTCATGCATCATCAGTAAAGACACATCATACAGACTAGGGTAGTCTGCATATCATCAGTAACATCATTACCATATCAGTTCATGCATGGGTTTGTGTGATTTTCATTAACGTATGCTTAATTGTTTAATTAACATTACCACCCAGTCATTTCTACTAACATTATACCCAATACTCCCGACAATGATCCTAACATGTTTTCAAGCTAATTTTAATGATATAGAGATTATATTATTACTTTACCCGGTGTTTTTAAACCAATCGCTATATTTTTCGTTTGACGCTTATAACTCCGTCGGTTTACGAAATTTCAATCCGATAATCATTCTAACACCTGATTCTTGCAAGGAATATGGTTTTACAATTTTTACAACTTCGTCGTATTTCATTTCACCTCGTCATGATTTATTTCTAGTTAACTCGGTACCCGATAACACCTAATGTATACCTTTAACTAGCCAATTTTAATTAAATGGGAGACACTTGCATTAATTTACATCAAATCCTTCCTCTTTACCCCATGTGTGCCGCCCCCCTCATCACCCCTAATTCTCTACTTCACTTGATTACTAGTATACTTCAATTAATGTTTATGTCTACATGTTTCTTGATTTAATTAACCAAACACATACACTATCATACCAACTAGCTAAAAAAAGATCAAAACCCTCCCATCTCATCCCCTAGGTTCGGCCAAACCAAGAACACCCAAGATCATCCATAAATTTTTGAAGTTCAAGTCATAATCAAGCTCCATTTACCTTCCTAGTTAAGGTTTTGTGATTAAACCTCAAGTTTCTTACTCATTTCTTATCAAAACTCATCAAATCGTCAAGTAAGTTTCAAGAACACATTTTGATCATCTTATACTTTCATTTGATTCACATGTTTATGTATTTTCAAGTTATATTAGTTATTCATGCAAGTTACTTATGTTTTAGATACCACTTTTGCACATAACCTATCTTTAACACTAGATCTATAAGTTTCACTAATGATCTCATGAAATCCACCAAGGTTGGTGATGTTTAGGACCCCATGACACCCTAAGAAGGTGTATGGTAGGATTTGCGAACTTGTGGAGTTGATTTGAAGTAGTATGATCAAGTTTAGAACCAAGGAAATGAGTTTTAACAAGTATAAATAAAGTTCTGTCCAAAAACGTGTAAACTGGAAAACTCAGTAACTTTTGAACTATTTTGGCCTTCATATTCAGAAAGTTCTTTCAAAAACGAAACCGTGGCCGCAAGAATCACTAAAAACCGACTTATAACGAAGGAGATATGATTTTTCAAAGTTAGACGACGAAAACTAATTTTCTGAAAATTTAATTGCTGATCGCCGAGATTCATAGGACAAAACGAGGCGTTAGACGTGATCTAGACGACCCGACCTACTGATATTATGTTAGTTCATGTTTATACGAAGCCGTGGATGTAAAGAACGTAGAAAACGAGCTTATAACGGCCGAGTTATTCACGTTTGAAGCCCGACGTACCATGTTTATTTTGACAGCCCACTAATAGAAAGTGTTTTAAGTATAAAAACTAGCGTTTTTGCGAGACATAACATTGTTAGCCGATTTTCTAATTGATCAAGGCGTGTACAATCAAAAGTTAAATGAAACGACATTAATACATTGTTACAAGGTTTTCAAAAACGTCGAGTTTGATCAACTAACACATAACGTGCAATATTTCGCGACTAGTTTCACAAAGCCATTTTGGGCATATTTTCACAAGTTAAGGAAAATATTAAATTGCGATGAAAACGCTACATTTTGCCGATTGAACACCAAATGAGGATCGTGGAGTACCGTTTCAACATATTTACACGAAAAGTAGTTTGTAACTTAACGAGACGTCAAAAGTGTATTTTTCGTCGATAAACGTTATTTTCAAAACTAACAAGTGGTATCGTTAACATACGTATTTGCATGTGTTGCATTGTATCATTGCTTACATTGGATCACATCATTCATAATAGGTCGCGGTTAGAGACCGAGCCTTATTTCATCATATCCATCATTGTCAGTGTTGCTATATCATATCAGGTGAGTTTTCATAGCCTCTTTTTAAATTGTTTATTGATTTCTAAACTCTCGGGGGAGAATACATTGCACCATTTTCATATGCGAACCAAAATATACAAACTCATTACATTGCTTAAGTTACATCATTGCCCAGATTAAAGTCCCCTTATATTATCATGAACCGTTAATTGTTAGCAAGCGAGAGTGAGTGAATAAATCTATTGAGGGTGACTCCTCCATTCGGGTTGATAGCACCAACTGGTCAAACGAACGCATTTCAGTTCTGTCATATTCGAGTGATTGGCAAACACTCGGTTGGGGCATTTCATTCAGTCTAGCTTTGGGGTCATGAGCTTAGAGCTAATGTGTCATTTTTATGTGGCATGGTTTTGTCGTACACTTTATACTTGTGGTATCCGTACAACATTTCTTTTACATAAACCTATGATCTCACCAACATTTTTGTTGACCATTTTTAGCAATGTATTTTTAGGTAATTAAGGTATCGCATGTTGGCTTGCATATGGACACATCATGGACTCGCGGAGTCGACGCGTCTCACTTTATATTTTATGCACTTATCCATCGTTTGAATTGTATGAACTTGTTTTATGAAAACTTGTTTCACCTTTTAGGACCTAGCTTTGTAACTCTGAATGTTTTTAAATAATCAAACGATGTATTTTCTAAACGACACTTTAGGTCGTTCAATATAACTGCAACTTTGGTGCTATGACCAGTCACGCCCCTGAATGATTCATTCCGCTGCAAGTCACGAAATTTGGGGGTGTGACAGATGATAGTCATAGTCCCAGAAGAAGGATTGAATGTTGAAGCCATACAAACCAAGTATCCAATTATAGACTGGGAGAATCATTCTGAAGGCATAAGGAAGTACTGGAAGATCATCAGAGTTGGAAACCATTTTGAGGTATATCAGTTCTTTGATGATATGTTGAAAGCTTTTGACAGATATGACTTAGTAAAGCTGTGGAGTCTGGTTAAAGAAAAGTTCAACTCAATAGAACCAACAGATGACAAAGAAAGAGTGCTATGGGTAGAGTTGAAAAGAATGTTTGAACTAGATGCAGATGATGAATTATGGAAGTTTCAGTCTGGTATTCATGGTTTGACATGGAGATTGTATGATTCATGTGGATTACATCATGTGTCTACAAAGGTTGGAATGGATATTTACATGCTTGTGGAAAAAGAATGTCCATTGTCAAGGGGAACACTCACATTGATGATTAGTGCAAAACTCTTAGTGGATGAACATAATGAGATGGCAAGAGAACTTCTCAGGAAGATATTTGTGCAGTCAGAAAGATCAATAAAATGAAGTGTTTGGAAGAATCCTCTCAAAGTAAAAGATTTAATTCAAGAAACTTGATGATTTGGAGGTAAATCACAAGTTTAGGGGAGGATTGTTAGGAATTAAACATCTTCATACTTAGTACTGTCAAGAAAAATGTTAGTACTGCTCAAGTTACAACTACCAGTACTAATCAGTTGTACTGTTAGCGTAAGTTAGTACTGCCAGAGTATTAACTTAAGACTGCTGAAGGACTTAAGACTGCTGAAATGATAAAGACGCGTCAAGTGATATGTATTGAGTTATTCTGTGTATATTCTATTTAGTTAGAAAGATACGTATAAGTTTAACATTTTAGAAGATTTGTAGTTATCTTGTAAAGGACCCCTTAGTGTATAAAAGGAGGTCCTAGGTTATGGTGTTTGATACGTACTTTTGATACATAGCTTCAAGGTTGTAAACCCTAGTACTACACAGAGTACTCGTATTATTGATAATAATAATATTGGAGCTTTTCAGTAATCTCATTGTTCATACATTATTCACACAGCTTACTGTTACATTCATATTCTTCTAAGTATTAAAGAGTAAATTCCGCATACTCTTTAGTATTCACAAAGTTTCTAACATAGTTGTTTTGGATTTATCCAAAGTAACTCAACCTTTGTTCTAAGGAATAGATCTATGTTTGGGATCAACAACTGATAATTCCACAGAGCCAGAGTCTATTGTGTTTGTGTGCCAACATCTGCACCTTGCATCAATCTTTCCAAAGCTTTCCATAAGTCATGAGCAGTGAGATTGCTGTCAATGGCATTGTATATGTCATTGCTCAACCCATATAGAATTAAATTCTTGGCATGGATATCAACTTCAAATTGAGCAAGTTCATTTGGATTTAAATCATCTTCAGTTTGTAGCCGTTTCTGTCATGGGTTGGCATAGTCATCAATCTCTTTCATGACATAAGGACCATGTTTAATGGAGTTAATCAATAGCTTTCGCTCTTTGTAGCCCATGATAACATTCATAAACCTTGAAGACCATTGAACATAGTTTCCCCGGTACAACATGGGAGGTCTTGCATCACTTCCCGCAGCCAATGCATCTTGAGTAGTAGACATTGTGATGATGGATCTTTGATATGAGATGTTGTTTGTATTTGAAAGTGGTGTTTTAGTTTGTTTGAGTTAAGATGGTTGAGTGTTTGGGATTTTATATTGTGATATTTAAATGATTAAAGTCTATTAGTAATTTTTAATCTTGTTAAAGGATTTTAAAATTGAATAAAAGTCTTTGAATCAAGGTATCGCAACAAAGTCCTATGAACAGTAACTATCGCAACTTGCTGAAGAAAATTGGGCAGAGTTTTTTTTCGCAAAACGTGGGTAACAGTAAGTCTCGTAAGATTTGATGTCGCAAACTTTTCCTATCACAACAATACTTGAAGCTATCGCAACAAATTCTTGCGATTTGGGCAGAGTTTTCTTTCGGAAAACGTGGGTAACAGTAAGTCTCGTAAGATTAGATGTCGCAAACTTCTCCTATCACAACAATACTTGAAGCTATCGCAACAAATTCTTGCGATTTGGTAAGAATTTTCTTTCGTAAACAGTGGGTAACCAAAAGCTTCACAAAGCTAGTATCACAAGAATTGCTATCGCAATCCAAAACAACGGCTATCGCAACCCAAAACTTGCAATAAATAGCTATCGCAACTACCACAGCTATCGCAACCAATACTCAGCCAACTGTCGCAACAAAGCCCTCAATTTTTGCGAACAAAATTTTACGAACAAAATACAAAACCCTATTTTTAAGAGAAAAAGTACACTTTTTCAAAAACCTTAAACCCCGTTTTCAGCCTAAATCTTCACCAAATTCATAAAATTTTTGTATAGAATGATAAAAGCTCTTTCTTTTTCTACAAATATGTTATCCTAACACACGTTTTATAAGATTAAACACGTTTAAAAGTAATCTTAATACTACGTATGAAAGTAAAAATATTCTAGAGAGAGAAAGTTCTTAAATTCTACAAAAACCAAAACTTTTACTACTAATGAAGATTGAAACGAAACTAAAACACAACTACGTGAAACAACGAATCATATTTGGCTCTTGATACCAATTGTTGTTCCAATAATATCACGTCTACTCTATTGATCTTAGTGAGATAAAGTGGGTGTAGATACTTTAGTTTAGAGAGAGAAACGAGAGAATATGATAAGAGTCTCGCATTGATAGAAAGAGAAACACACACCTCATAACACATGAGGTAGTGGGGTATTTATACCCATACATAGTTAAGCATAATATTGCAACTATACAAGTGTTGCGATAGTGTTATGCTATCGCAAGCCACACAATGTTACACAACATACCCTAAACTATTACAAAAGATAAATAGAAGTCCCTGCACTAATGATTTACATTTTCTGTGTTCCAACATTTTGTTCTTCATTTGTTGCTCTTGGAAGACAACGACCACACGGACTTCATCTTCAAGATCCTTTGGAGGGTCTCAGGTAGGTTCTTCATATGATAATTTCGCTTTGTTTTTGGTCTTAATGATAAGTTACGTATTAATAAGTTACCCTAAACACACTCTTATCATTTTAACAACCCTAAACTCAAAAACATTGTTTTGTCCACCTACCATCTTCGCATCTCTCACCAAAACACATAATCAAACAGATCAAATCAAGAACTCCATCTCAGATTCATCTTTAATCCAAAACTGAAACAATAAACCCTTCTAATCTATCATCACAAACACAATAAATACCATAACTTTTGTTCTTCATATGATAGTTTCACTTTGTTTTTGGTCTTTGAACGAACCAAAGAAAGAAAGTAACACTCTTGTTATACTTCTTTCTTTATATTCGGATAAAAAAAGAAGATCGATGATGATTCTTTTCTTTCATTTGCTTGACCTTCAAATGTCTTGATTTTAATATAAATAGTACGAAAGAAATAAAGCTGAGATCTTGTAATTATCTGTTGAGTTCGAGGTATGTAATATTGTATGGTGATGGGTTTAAATAGAGTGATGTTGTATTTATTAAATGAGTAGGATGGGATAGGATTTAGATCGGAGTTGTTGTTCTGATGACTTTAGTTATCAACATCCTCAGTCAGGTTTTGTGTGATTTAGTTTGGTTTGCTGTGAGCATGCTAGATTGAGCTATTTATACTTGAAATAAGAAGTTAAAAGAGTTAAACAATAAATATGGTTTGTGTGGTTAATACTTGGAATTTGAAATGCTTTGTATGCCTAAAACTGAAACAACAATTGACATTATAGAATTGGTCCAAAACTCAAATGGTTCGTATTTCATCCTGTACATTCAATTAGTCTGTTTTACATTTCAGCATTGAATTCGAAGCAACATGTACTTACTCTTAAGCATGGATATTAAAGCAATGTACTTACTCTTGAAGCCTCCACATTTATAAGGGCACAGGGGACTGAATCTTTTAATATATATAGATTATTATCTATATTAAGGATATCACATTACATCAAACATAGTTTTTGAATCATCAACACCTATATATATTTGAAACATAAATAGTGCACATAAACACTTCCTGCAAAACAAACATGAAATTAATCATAGGTGCACTTTTTATCCTCACAACACTTTCATTCGGTGTTGCTTTAAGGCCAAATGGTTTTATTGATTTTAGGATATGGATCCACAATAGTATTGAAGAAAACCTTTCACTCCATGTCTATAAAAGCGGTGGAGATGATTATGGAAGAGCCACACTTCGTTTTCATGAGGAGTTTACATGGAAATTTGGGGTGGGTATAGGTACACAGGTTGTAGGCGAATTTTGGTGGGAATCAAAATATACACATATTAGTGTTTACAATGGAGACGTTTTTAATTTGTGTTTCGATGGAAATTATTTTAAGACACAACATTGTTATTGGATGGTACAATCAGATGGATTTTATATAGGTGATAAATTGACTACAATTTTTGTAAACAATTGTCTACAATCCTCAACAAAAATACATAAAAAATATGAATCAGGACCCACAAAAAAAAGTCAGGGACCCACAGAAGGACTCAGGGACCCACAATTTGTAGCACAAATTGTAGGGATTAGCTACAATGCAATTGTAACTAATATATTCCCTTTTATATAAGTCAATATAACCGTACATATCCTAAATATTGGAACATTTGGCATACATGATAGAACTTGTAATTGCCTAATCAACAAATACAATATAATTATTATATAAAGTTGGTTATAAAGCTATTAATGTTTTGGTCATATTGTTATGCTATTTTACATATTGTCAAATAAACCTATTCTTAACGTGACAGTCACTCTCATATTCTTAGCAATGCATCATTAGACAAAATGTTATACGTTTTAGTAATGCTTTCTGATCGTGTATAATATCCCCGGACCCAGCATACTGGGTCGGGCATGCTTATACAATAACCGCGGCAGATTCAATACACACTATAGACTCCAGTCTTGCCATGCCAAGACAAGAACGCGCCCCGGCCTCTCTAGGCCGGGCAGAGCATATATTCAGCCGCGGTTAGCCCGCCGAAAGCCAGATCTCGTGGGATTGTGTCTCCCACTTGATCTGACATTCACCTACTATGGTAAGGCGAAGGTTGAATTTCGCTCTGACATTTACCTACACGGTAAGGCGTGTATCAGCCCGCTCATTCCCGAGGCAGCTACAGTAAGTATATGGGTAGTATAAATACCCCCATCTCATTTATTACTCGACCTAACTGCAACTACTTTCACCTAGTCCGCACTTAACTTATCTCTCTCAAAATATATACTTACTCTCACACCGGAGGCCAACCGCGGAAGCCCCCTTCCGCGGTAAGACTAACGGTGTTGCTTTTCTTAGCAGCTTACGAAGTTCTCAGTACAAGATGTAACAACCGTGATTTTAGCAGGTTAGTTTGACTAATAGTCTAAACCTATCTAACTTTTGTTTGGTGTGTATTATGTGTTATATGTGGTATATATGTGGTATATGAGCGGTATATGTACGTGTGTTAGCACTAAATCCTTTGGTGTGAGATTTTCGTCATGTTTGAGTAGCGTTGAATTTTGGGATAAGTCCATTCTAATACCTTGGTGGTATAGAATGACTTGTGTAGTTTTGGTGTTTTGTGATTTTGCGTAACAAGTCTTCGTTCAAATATTTGAGCGTTAGTAAGTTACGTGGAGGTTGTTTTATGGGCTTATATCAAATATAAGTGTGAAAATTTATTTTTGGAAACTTTATTTAGAAAATGATATTTTTCCGGGTTGTCGTAAAAACGAAAGTTTATCGCTTAAGGTGTTGAGTTTGGTATAGGGTTTTTATAAAATATCAAGAGTACAAGGTTTTAAGTGTAATAATTAAATTTAATAAAAAATAATATTATATATATATATATATATATATATATATATATATATATATATATATATATATAAAAGTCGGCCGAATATTAGGGATTTAGGAAATTAGGAAACCAAATTTGATACCAAATACACTTACCTAATTAATAGTTATCTAGAATAATCCATAGAGCACTATAAATACAAAACCAAAACAACCCTAATCACCCTATTGCAATTTTCGGCCAAGCAAGGAAAAAGGGAAGAAGAGAAATTTTTTTTAGGGTTTTCATCTTTCAAGAATTAAGGTATAATCTTTAATACTTATGCTTAATTAATTTTTATAATTCATGTAGAAATAATATGATGGATTAGGGTTTATGTTAAAATCTGTAAATTATTAATATAAAACATATTGGGATCATTAATTAGTAATGTTATGTTGAATGGTGAAGAGATTAGGGTTTAACACTTATGCTTAATTAATTTTTATAATTCATGTAGAATATTAAGGCTGTAGAGATTCGATGATATTTAATAGATGAATATGAGTTAGATCACGAATTTTATGTCTAAATTGTAATTCAGAGAAAGAGTTTTCCAAAAAGTCTGACCACGAGTATTTTCGAGGTCGGGAAGTCAGTCAAACAAATTTTATGAGTTAAGGTGTCAAAACAATTATACCGGGAAAGATTTAGGTTAGAAGTATTGAGATCAAAAGTGGTTTAAAAAGTGTAGTATGGGTTATCCCTTTGGTGTGAAGTGAGTTCTATATTATGTTTTACTTTCACGCGAAAATTAGAAGACAATAAGTTATGCGGGTATGTCTAAGAGGTCAAAACTTTTTGGTGTGCGTTCAGATCCGAATCTGGATAGTTGTCATGTTTGATTTTTCATTGGGTACTTGTGTATGTTTTTGGTGCATGGCCTTCTGGGAGAAGCTTTTATGCTCATGAAGGATCATGGTGAATTTTTTGTGTGAGTTGTGGATAATTTTTGGTCGTGATTTTATGTGGGTGAAAGTACCCTAAAAATCTGCGTTTTCTGAAAGGTTTTATTTAAGGGATTTAGTGAGTATAAGTGTTTGGTAGTGATTAGTATGGAGTCTAGGTAATCCATGGTGGGTTATACGAACCTTAGACATCCATCATATATGTGTTACATGGACTATAGCTTTTAGCTTGGTCACGTGTAATGTGGTATTGTTTTGTTTGTATAGATTTGTGTGTGGATAATTTGGAAGCTGCAAGGTTGAGGTGAGTTCATAGTCCCATTTTTAACTTTGTTTTAACTTGGGATGGAGATGATGCTTGTGATAAATTATTTTGAGTTACTGTGATTATGTGGTTATAAAATGCATGGACTTGTAATGGTTATTATATGGATACTGCATGTTGTGTGATGATTCTGTGTGGTCCAATTGGAGGGTAGCTTTGCTCCCATTATTCCATTTGAAGAGTAGCAAGTCCTAGTGGCTCTACTCACTATTATTTCTGTGTGGTCCGGCCTGAGGGTATTAATTTACCCATTATCTTGGATCAGTGGGCGCGTTCCGTCCTAATTGTGGTGGTATTTGGATCGGTGGGCACGTTCCGTCCCAATTTGTATTTGGATCGGTGGGCACGTTTCGTCCCAATTGCATGCTAGTTGTGTGATAACTATTTTTACTGTCCTGCTATGTTTTGTAATCACAGTGAACTATTATCGGAGAAATATTTTGTGTGTCTTAAACCTATGAATCTCACCAACATTATGTTGACGTTTTTAAGCATCATTTTCAGGTGAGCATTCTAAGGCTAAGGTAGAAGGACGTGACTAGAAGAGACTAGTTTGCATTTGAGGATGACTATCTTAAGTTTTAATTGGAATAAGTTGGATTTTTGTTTGCGATACTTGAACGTCTTTCATTTTTACTTTATGTTTTAATGAAGATACCTTTGGAGATTGTTTTTGGTTATTTTATTTTGGGGTATCGTTACGACACTTTGTGTCTGTACCTTGCTTTATTTATTTGCATGTAGTAATTCTCTATATAGACGCCATGTGTTGTGATGATATCCATGATGTTGCACTCGCGTTTCCGCCATTGGCGAGGTGTGACAGATTGGTATCAGAGCCTTGGTTATAGAGAAGTAGGTGGTTGAACCTAGACTATAACCTAGGAGTCCCTCATATAGTTGCATTTAGGGCCTATGTGTGAGTATGGTATTTTACGTGTTTATTCTTCTTGAGTTTATGGGTAGTTGTGTTGAGTTTTGGACGTCTATTGGACCCTCGTACTTAGTATCTCATGTGTCATTTTTAGCATGGCACCTCTCGCACGTAGCAAGCTTCGTTGGGCAATTGTTGTTGCTACTGGTTGCAAGAGGATTGGTAGCTTGAGGCGAGTTAGCATGAGGATTTTGATTCCTGCGAGCATGTGGCCATGTCTGATCGAGGAAAAGCTGACCTTAGTGAACGTGGGTGGAACGGAGGTAGAAGTGTACGAGACGGAGGTAACCAATAAAGACGGCTCCATGACTAGGTACCCGGGAAAGTGTCCCAAATTCATAGAAGATGGCGGAGCAGTTCGGGCTGAGCCTCGTGAATTGTATGGGTTTGTGGATCGCATAGAGGAGGAAGGAAGGAATCCCGAGAGTGGTTTTGCTAGTCGACCACTGCCACAGCCTGAGGGAAACCGAAATGGATGGCTAAGTGAGGAAGACGAAATGGATTCGGACCTGGAGTCTACGGCGAGTAGTTGAATTATTTCAAGATAGACGAACGTTAGGATGGAGCTCAAGCCGTGTATGGTTTTGTTTTATTTAGTATTGTGTTTTGGGATGTTTTCTAGTGACGTTAGATGTTTGGTATTGTGTTGTAATATGGATTCCGTTGGATTTTGGGATTTTACCCAAGTATTTAATAATAAAGCTTGAGCGATTTTTGGAATATATTTTATGGGTGTGATATGTGATTATTCTGAGTTTGTGTATGTGTTATTGTAAGGTGTTATTGTTGTTAGGTGTGGTATTGGAAGCGAGTACACATGTGAAAGGATACATCTATAATTATGGGTGGCCAACATAATTATACCTGTATCACGACACATGTGGACTTACGTCCAATGCTACATTGACCAATGATGACATGCTTACGTGTAGTAGGATTAGATTTAACTGTGATATTTGTGTTAATTGTCCCATTCGATGGGGATACTTATGACTATGTATATTCGCGAATGTCGTGAATGGCGCCTAACGGTATTAATGATTTGTGTGTCCAGGAAATGGCACCAAAAAGACCAAGACGCCTATTTAAGTCACCAATGAGTGGATCTTACCGGATGCCGAAGAAGCGGACGCCAAAGAGGCGAAGGCCGGAGCCCACTGCTGGAGAGAGTAACCCCATCTTTCAGCAAATGATCAATCAACAACTAGAAGCCTTACTGCCAGAGATTGTTAACCATGTGAACGCACAGATGGTGATGGTGCTCAATCAAATGGTGCTGGAAGTAGTGGGGGTGGCAACAATGGATGCTCCTACAAAGAATTTATGGCGTGTAAGCCCAAGGAGTACGATGGTAAGGGTGGTGCGTTAGTACTCACTCGATGGTTAGAAAAGATGGAATCTGTGATGGATATTAGTGGTTGTGCTGAGAATCAGAAAGTTAAGTATGTAGCAAGTTCACTAAACAATAAGGCTTTGACTTGGTGGAACACGCAAATCCAAGCTAGGGGTAGGATTGCTGCAATGAGCATGACTTGGGAGGATTTCAAGGCCCTGATGATGGAGGAGTTTTGTCCAAGTAATGAGATGCAGAAGTTAGAAGATGAATTTTGGAATCATGCAATGGTTGGGGCAAATCACGCGGGGTATACTGATAAGTTTCACGAGTTAGCTAAGTTGGTCCCTCACTTGGTAACTCCTGAATCGAAGCGTATTGATAAATACATTCGTGGGTTGGTTCCACAAATTCGAAACATGGTTAGGGCTACGGAACCCATGACACTTTAGAGTGCTATTCAGAAGGCTGGGGCACTAACTGATGAAGCGGTTAGGAGTGGGGTACTCGCGAAGACGAGTGAGAAAAGGAAGGAGGAGACTGAAGCGGGAAAGCAGGCTAGTGCTGGTACTGACAACAAGAGAGTAAGGCATGGGAAAGGGTTTGTAGCGGTGAATCCTGTGGTGACAGCGAGTCCTGCAATGGCAGCTACTCCGGCTGTAACAAGGAACTCGGACAGTAGGGGGTATGCTAATTCTGCTCCCAAATGTGGGAAATGCAATGGTTATCATCATGAGCAAGCTGGGTACCGTACATGTTTCAGGTGTAACAAACCTGGGCACTTTGCTAGGGAATGTCGTGCGGTGATCACTCAGGCGACTCCAATCAATTCGGTTGGTGCAGGGTATGGCCGTAAGGCGTGTTATGAGTGCGGGAGTACAGATCATCTTCGGAATGTGTGTCCCAAGCTGAATAGGGCACCTGGTCAGGCAGGAAACAGGCTGGCTATTGAAGGAGGTCAAGGGCAAGGGCACAACAAGGATGTAGCTAGGGGAAGGGTGTACACCATGACTGCAAACGAGGCGCGGCAAGATCCGAACGTCGTTACTGGTACATTTTCTCTTAATAGTCATTATGCTACTACTTTATTTGATACGGGTGCGGATTATTGCTTTGTGTCCACTGAATTTGCTAAGTTGCTGAATGTTGAACCTAGTGAGCTTAGGTCTAGTATTGTGATTGAAATAGCTAGCGGTAGGGAAGTAGAAGTTCATAAGGTTATTCGTGGGTGTACTATAGTGTTAGAGGGTATCCCGTTTACGATTGATTTGATACCTTTTGGGCATGGGAGTTTCGATGTGGTGATAGGGATGAGCTAGTTGTCTAAGCATAGGGCCGAGGTCATATGCCACGAAAAGGTAGTTCGTATTCCTTTAGAGAGTGGTGTTATACTCCGGATACAAGGGGAATGCGTAGGGAGTGAGCTGAAGTCCCTTAAGAACGCAAAAGCCAAAGAACGTAAAATAAAAGAGATTCCTGTGGTATGTGAGTTTCCGGGCCTTTTTCCTGAAGACTTGTCTGGATTGCCTCCAATCCATCAAGTTGAATTCCGTATTGAGTTGATTCCTGGAGCGGCACCTGTAGAGAAATCCCCATATCGTTTGGCACCCTCTGAGATGCAGGAGTTGGCAGCGCAGTTGCAAGAACTTCAGGATAAAGGGTTTATCCGACCTAGTCACTCTCCGTGGGGAGCACCTGTGTTATTTGTTAAGAAGAAGGATGGTTCGTTCTGGATGTGTATTGACTATCAGGAATTGAACAAGTTAACTGTTAAAAATCGGTATCCTCTTCCTCGAATCGATGATCTCTTTGATCAGCTACAAGGTTCTCGATTTTTCTCGAAGATAGATCTACGTTCAGGGTATCATCAGTTGAGAGTGCATGAGGAGGATATTCCGAAGACTGCTTTTAGGACTCGTTATTGACACTTTGAGTTCACGGTTATGCCATTTGGGTTGACAAATGCACCTGCGGTATTCATGGATTTGATGAATCGCGTTTGCAAGCCTTATTTGGATAAATTCGTGATTGTGTTCATTGACGACATTCTAATTTACTCTAAGTCGAAGGAGGAGCATGGAGAACATTTGAAGTTGATACTTGGATTACTGGAGAAAGAGAAGTTGTACGCCAAGTTCTCAAAATGTGAGTTTTGGCTTGAGGAGGTACATTTTCTTGGACATGTGGTAAATAGTGAAGGAATACATGTAGACCCTAGTAAGATAGAAGCGGTCAAGAACTGGAAGGCTCCTACGACGCCGTCCGAAATACGCTCATTCTTAGGATTGGCAGGATATTACCGAAGATTTATAGCGAATTTTTCAAAGATTGCTAAACCCCTTACTTTGTTGACTCAGAAGAACAAGAAGTATGTTTGGGGAGAAGAGCAGGAGGTGGCTTTTCAGTCACTAAAAGATAGTTTGTGTAATGCACCTATTCTGACGTTACCTGATGGGCCAGATGATTTCGTTGTGTATTGTGATGCGTCGAATCAAGGATTTGGGTGTGTGCTAATGTAGAGGGGTAAGGTGATAGCTTATGCATCCCGACAACTCAAGATTCATGAGAAGAATTATACCACTCATGATTTAGAGCTTGGTGCGGTAGTATTTGCTCTCAAGAATTGGAGACATTATCTGTATGGCACAAAGAGTGTTGTTTATACAGATCATAAGAGTCTTCAGCATATCTTCAGTCAGAAGGAGCTGAACATGCGACAAAGAAGGTGGATTGAATTGTTTAGTGATTATGATTGCGAGATCCGCTATCATCCTGGAAAGGCAAATGTGGTAGCTGATGCTTTAAGTAGGAAGGAAAGAATTAAGCCTAAGCGTGTACGAGCAATGTGCATGACATTGCAGTCGGGAATTAAGGGTAAGATATTGGCAGCGCAAGAGGAAGCTCTTAAGGATGAGAATGCGACTGCTGAGATGTTGCGGGGCTTGGATCAACAAATGGAGAAAAAGGAGGATGGTGGACTGTATTTCTTAGATAGAATATTGGTTCCATCGGTAGGAGGTGTAAGGAAGTTGATCATGGATGAGGCTCATAAGTCGAGATACTCGATTCATCCAGGATCGGACAAGATGTATTATGATCTTAGAGATGCTTACTGGTGGCCGGGAATGAAGAGGGAAATAGCTGAATATGTTAGCCAATGCTTGACTTTTTTGAAGGTTAAGGCGGAACATCAGAAACCTTCTAGACTGCTACAACAGCCGCCGATTCCTGAGTGGAAATGGGAGAGAATAACAATGGATTTTATTACTAAGTTGCCTAGAACAAGTAATGGACATGACACGATATGGGTCATAGTGGACAGGCTGACGAAGTCTGCATATTTTCTGGCCATTCGTGAGGATTATAAGATGGAGAAGCTAGCGAGAATTTATATTAATGAGATTGTGGCAAGACATGGTGTGCCTGTGTCGATTATCTCTGATCGCGATAGTAGGTTTACCTCGCAATTCTGGCAATCGTTGCAAAAAGCGTTGGATACACAATTGGATATGAGCACTGCTTATCATCCACAGACTGATGGGCAAAGTGAGCGAACGATTCAGACTTTGGAGGATTTACTTAGAGCGTGTGCTATTGATTTTGGAGGAAGCTGGGATACTCATTTGCCTTTGGCTGAGTTTTCCTATAACAACAGCTATCATTCCAGTATTAGATGTGCTCCATTTGAAATGTTGTATGGGAGGAAGTGTAGATCATCTATTCTATGGGCAGAGGTTGGAACAAGCCAACTAATTGGTCCTGAACTAGTGCAAGAGACTACGGATAAGGTGTTTCAGATTAAGGAAAGACTTAAGGCAGCAAGAGATCGCCAAAAGAGTTATGTGGATAATCGCCGTAAGCCCTTGGAGTTTAGTGTTGGTGATCTTGTAATGTTGAAAGTGTCTCCTTGGAAAGGTGTTGTGCGTTTCGATAAGAAAGGCAAGTTAGCACCAAGGTATGTAGGACCGTTTGAAATTACGGAGAGGATTGGACTGGTGGCATATCGGTTGAGATTGCCTGATGAATTAAGTAGTGTGCATGATACGTTCCACGTATCTAATCTGAAGAAATGTTTGGCGGATGCTAGTTTGCATGTGCCATTAGATGAGATTAAGGTAGATAAGACTCTTCATTTTGTTGAGGAACCTGTTGAGATTATGGATCGAGAGGTCAAGAGTATGAAGCGTGGTAAGATAGTGTTGGTGAAGGTACGTTGGAATTCCAAACATGGTCCTGAGTTTACTTGGGAACGTGAGGATCAGATGAGGTCCAAGTACCCGAAGTTGTTTGCTGAGAAGGTTGATGAGACGAGCTATTAAATCTCGGGACACGATTTCCCTAAGTGGGGGATGATGTAACAACCGTGATTTTAGCAGGTTAGTTTGACTAATAGTCTCAACCTATCTAACTTTTGTTTGGTGTGTATTATGTGTTTATATGTGGTATATATGTGGTATATGAGCGGTATATGTACGTGTGTTAGCACTAAATCCTTTGGTGTGAGATTTTCGTCATGTTTGAGTAGCGTTGAATTTTGGGATAAGTCCATTCTATTGCCTTGGTGGTATAGAATGACTTGTGTAGTTTTGGTGTTTTGTGATTTTGCGTAACAAGGCTTCGTTCAAATATTTGAGCGTTAGTAAGTTACGTGGAGGTTGTTTTTATGGGATTATATTAAATATAAGTGTGAAAATCTATTTTTGGAAACTTTATTTTGAAAATGATATTTTTCCGGGTTGTCGTAAAAACGAAAGTTTATCGCGTAAGGTGTTGAGTTTGGTATAGGGTTTTTATAAAATATCAAGAGTACAAGGTTTTAAGTGTAATAATTAAATTTAATAAAAAAATATAATAAAATATATAAATGTATATATATATAAAAGTCGGCCGAATATTAGGGATTTAGGGAATTAGGAAACCAAATTTGATACCAAATACACTTACCTAATTAATAGTTATCTAGAATAATCCATAGAGCACTATAAATACAAAACCAAAACAACCCTAATCACCCTATTGCAATTTTCGGCCAAGCAAGGAAAAAGGGAAGAAGAGAAATTTTTTTTAGGGTTTTCATCTTTCAAGAATTAAGGTATAATCTTTAATACTTATGCTTAATTAATTTTTATAATTCATGTAGCAATAATATGATGGATTAGGGTTTACGTTAAAATCTGTAAATTATTATTATAAAACATATTGGGATCATTAATTAGTAATGTTATGTTAAATGGTGAAGAGATTAGGGTTTAATACTTATGCTTAATTAATTTTTATAATTCATGTAGAATATTAAGGCTGTAGAGATTCGATGATATTTAATAGATGAATATGAGTTAGATCACGAATTTTATGTCTAAATTGTAGTTCAGAGAAAGAGTTTTCCAAAAAGTCTGACCACGAGTCTTTTCGAGGTCGGGAAGTCAGTCAAACGAATTTTATGAGTTAAGGTGTAAAAAATAGTTAAACCGGGACAGATTTAGGTTAGAAGTATTGAGATCAAAAGTGGTTTAAAAAGTGTAGTTTGGGTTAGCCCTTGTGTGGGAAGTGAGTTCTATATTATACTTGACTTTCACGCGAAAATTAGACGATAATAAGTTGTGCGGGTATGTCTAAGAGGTCAAAACTTTTTGGTGTGCGTTCAGATCCGAATCTGGATAGTTGGTATGCTTGATTTTTCATTGGCTACTTGTGTATGTTTTTGGTGCATGGCCTTCTGGGAGAAGCTTGTATGCTCATGAAGGATCATGGTGAATTTTTTTTTTTGAGTTGTGGATAATTTTTGGTCGTGATTTTTTATGGGTGAAAGTACCCTAAAAATCTGCGTTTTCTGAAATGTTTTATTTAAGGGATTTAGTGAGTATAAGTGTTTGGTAGTGATTAGTATGGAGTCTAGGTAATCCATGGTGGGTTATACGAACCTTAGACATCCATCATATATGTGTTACATGGACTATAGCTTTTAGCTTGGTCGCGTGTAATGTGGTATTGTTTTGTTTGTATAGATTTGTGTGTGGATAATTTGGAAGCTGCAAGATTGAGGTGAGTTCATAGTCCCATTTTTAACTTTGTTTTAACTTGGGATGGAGATGATGCTTGTGATAAATTATTTTGAGTTACTGTGATTATGTGGTTATAAAATGCATGGACTTGTAATGGTTATTATATGGATACTGCATGTTGTGTGGTGATTCTGTGTGGTCCAATTGGATGGTAGCTTTGCTCCCATTATTCCATTTGGAGAGTAGCAAGTCCTAGTGGCTCTACTCACTATTATTTCTGTGTGGTCCGGCCTGAGGGTATTAATTTACCCATTATCTTGGATCGGTGGGCGCGTTCCGTCCCAATTGTGGTGGTATTTGGATCGGTGGGCACGTTCCGTCCCAATTTATACTTGGATCGGTGGGCACGTTCTTTCCCAATTGCATGCTAGTTGTGTGATAACTATTTTTACTATCTTGCTATGTTTTGTAATCACAGTGAACTATTATCGGAGAAATATTTTGTGTGTCTTAAACCTATGAATCTCACCAACATTATGTTGACGTTTTTAAGCATCATTTTCAGGTGAGCATTCTAAGGCTAAGGTAGAAGGTCGCGACTAGAAGAGACTAGTTTGCATTTGAGGATGACTATCTTAAGTTTTAATTGGAATAAATTGGATTTTTGTTTGCGATACTTGAACATCTTTCATTTTACTTTATGTTTTAATGAAGATACCTTTGGAGATTGTTTTTGGTTATTTTATTTTGGGGTATCGTTACGACACTTTGTGTCTGTACCTTGCTTTATTTATTTGCATGTAGTAATTCTCTATATAGACGCCATGTGTTGTGATGATATCCATGATGTTGCACTCGCGTTTCCGCCATTGGCGAGGTGTGACACAAGATTCCCACCGTCCAGAGCTAATCTTACCTAGGTCTGGAGGTGCGCCCCAGATTTGTACTAACAAGTTGGCGCCATCCGTGGGACCAGTTACATAACTGCGTTTCAAAGAAAAAAAAACCTTTACCATGAGCAATCAAGAGAACAACCCTTCCCCTTCCCAAGAACCTTCCACAGTACGGAATACCCATGAGAAGGGGAAGGGGAAAGAAGGAGAGCAACATGCAGACTCTCTTCCAGATGAGGCAATAAGGGCGTTCTGCGACAAGCACTACCACCAACTATTGCCCTTAATGGCTGAAAAATTCCATGTGGAGAAAATGGGACAATTAAAAACCCGTCTCAACTTCGAGAACGAGTCACGGGAGGATTCATACTCCCGGGAACCATCCCGATATGTTGAATCAAGAAGTAGAAGAAAGCGGAAGACAAGCCCTAGTGCGAGGCCTGAACCTTCCGGAAGTTCCTACTCCCGGAGTGTTTTCTCCAGACTTAGTAAAGAACCCGAAGATAACGAGGAAGGGGCCAAGCACCTCCGGTCGGCCGTATTCACTCGTTTAGGGGCACGGAGAGAAGGCGTTAAGTCACGTCTAGGGGAAAGAAAACCGGACGTATTTTCCCGACTGAAGTCCAAGAGCCGCGCTCGAAGGGAGCGTAGAGGTGAAGATAGACGCTACAGACGAGATGGGCGACCTTTCGTGGAAGGAAGTCCGGATAGCCCAAGAAGAAGCCCAAGTCCGACCTATAGCTACGCCCCCCCCCCCCCCCCCCCCCGTTCAAGGGAGAAAGGCGGCGGGTCTGGTTCAGCTAACTCTGGGTCTAGGCGTCGAAGGGACCGGACACCGGAGGGAAACGGAGACTATGACGGAGGATATTAGGAAGCCGGGTCAGAGAAGAACAAAGGAAACTCGGACGATCTCTATCGCCCGTACGACATTGATGACAAGGATCCTTTTACGCAAAGGGTCAAAAACTTTGAATTCCCAAGAAGGACCCGAATGCCCTCCAATGTAAAAACTTATGATGGAACAGGAGATCCGGAAGACCACCTGAAAATTTTTTGTACCGCAGCCAAAGTCGAACGATGGGCTATGCCCACTTGGTGCCACATGTTTAACTCCACCCTGATGGGTCATGCTCGAATGTGGTTCGATGAATTACCGGCCGAGAGCATAGACATCTTTGAAGACCTCCGCAGAAGTTTCTTATCCTACTTCCTCCAGCAGAAGAAATACACCAAAGATCCGGTGGAACTCCACCTCATTAAGCAAAAAGAAGGAGAATCCACGGCAACATTTGTCGACCGCTTCAAAGCAGAAAGTATGCACGTGAAGGGTGCCCCCGAGTGCATGAAGGTTTCGGGATTCGTACACGGGATTAACAACCCAGAGCTAATCAGGAGACTCAATGATAGAATCCCCAAGACGGTCGACGAAATGTGGAAGGTCACTACGGCCTTCATCCGTGGGGAAACAGCCGCGGCAAATGTGTCAAGAAAAAAACAAGACCGCTCTTCATGGAAATCTCACGAGGGAGGATCCCGGACGTCCCACAACCAGAATTTTGAAAGGAAAACAGAATTCAAAGGGAATTCAAGGCTGGACCGGAGAAAGAATGACCGCTTCACACCCCTAACAAAAACACTAAAGGAGATTCTAGCAATGGACGCGGTAAAGTTCACAGCTCCGCCACCTATGGCAAGCCCGGTTGAATCAAGAAATAAAGACAAATATTGTGAATTCCACAGAGAAAAAGGACATCATACGGACGAATGTTTCCAATTAAAAAGGCAGATTGAGGACGCGGTCAGATCTGGCCAGTTGGCACACTTGGTAAAAGAAATCAAGAACGGAAGCCAAAAGGGCGGGGCCGCTAAAGGTGGCAAGAAGGAAGCTGCGGCCAAGGACAAAGGCCCAGCGATATTCATGATACAGCCTTGGAAACGAACTATGAAGCAGAAGGTACTTCCTAGTACCGGGCCTAATTTGGAGATATCCTTCCCTCCAATAAAGGAGGACGACTGGGAAGACCATCCATTGGTGATACAGGCTGAGGTGGGCGGACACCACGTACATCGGATGTATGTGGACAACGGAAGCGCCTCCGAAGTCCTATATGAACATTGCTTCAACCAACTGAGTCCAAGAATCAAGAAAAGGATGATCCCCGCTACTGCCCCTCTTCTCAGTTTCAGTGGCGAACTATCATGGCCCTTGGGGCAGATTCTGTTAGAAGTTACCCTAAGTGATGAAGAAAACTCAGCAAGTGCTTGGATGAATTTCATGGTGGTTAGATCATCCTCTCAATACAATGGTATAATCGGGAGGCCGGGGATAAGACAGCTAAAAATGATCCCTTCCACGGCCCACGGAAAGATCAAATTCCCCACCAAGGGCGGAGTGGTCACATTATCCAGTGACAAAATCATCCCGGCAGAATGCCGAATGGTCGTGGAAACCCAGCCGCAGCAAGACCCTGAAGAAACCCCGACAAAGGACGGGATTCAAGTAGCAATACACCCAGAATTTCAGGATCAGACAGTCACCATCGGAGGAAGCTTGACGGACCCGGGGAAGAAAGATCTGTGTGAATTACTAAAGAGAAATCTGGATATCTTCGCCTGGCAACCATCCGACATGACCGGAGTACCGCGGAGCGTAGCAGAACATAAACTCAACATCCGGGAAGGGTATACCCCGGTGAGGCAAAAAAAACGCGGGCAAGCTCCGGAGCAGAACAAGGCAATTAATGAGGATGTTGTAAAATTAGTTGAAGTCGGTATAATGAAAGAAGTCCACTACCACGACTGGCTGTCAAATCCGGTCTTGGTGAAAAAAAGTGACGGAAGCTGGAGAATGTGTGTAGATTTCAAAGATCTAAACAAAGCATGTCCTAAAGATTGCTACCCCCTTCCGGAGATTGACTGGAAAGTTGAGTCACTCTGCGGATACACCTTCAAGTGCTTCTTGGACGCATACAAAGGATACCACCAGATTCAGATGGCCGCGGAAGATGAGGAAAAAACCGCCTTCCACACAAACCAAGGTATTTTTTGCTATAAGAAAATGCCCTTTGGATTGAAAAATGCAGGGGCCACATACCAGCGGCTAGTGGACAAAGCGTTCGAAAGACAGATCGGAAGGAACCTTGAAGTGTATGTTGACGACTTGGTAATCAAGAGCCATTCAGAGGCAGAAATGCTAAGAGACGTGGAAGAAACATTTGTGACACTCAGGAAGATAAACATGAAGCTAAACCCAAAAAATGCACCTTCGGAGCAGAAGAAGGAGTATTCTTGGGCCACGTAATTAGCAAGAAGGGAATCAGGGCTTGCCCGGAGAAATCCGAGGTAGTTGCCCGGCTACCCTCACCGCGGACTCTTAAAGAAGTGCAAAGCTTAAACGGAAAATTGGCAAGTCTAAACCGTTTCCTGTCAAAGTCCACGGAAAAATCCTTACCATTTTTCAAAACATTGAAGAAGTGCATCAAGAAAAGCGACTTTCACTGGGTACCTGAAGCGGAGCAAGCATTCAAAGAAATGAAGCAACACATCGCCAATCTTCCCACCCTAACGGCTCCCCAACCAAGAGAAGAATTGATCATGTATTTATCCGCGGCTAAAGAAGCCATCAGCGCAGTCCTTTTAGCAGAAAGAGGACCGCGTCAGGAGCCCATCTACTTCATCAGCCGCACATTGCAAAGTCCGGAAATAAACTACAGCCCTATGGAGAAGTTGGTTCTGTCACTGGTGCACGCGGCCAGAAGACTCAAGAGATACTTCCAAGCACACCCAATAGTGGTTATTACGGACCAACCAATCAAACAGATGCTGGCAAAGACAGAAAATACTGGCCGAATGGCTAAATGGGCTATAGAACTAAACGGACATGACATTAATTTTAGACCCCGGACAGCCATAAGGGGACAAGTGTTAGCTGATTTCATCGCAGAGGTTCCAGAAGAAGAAACCCCGGAAACAGAAGCAACCGCGGAAGATTTGCCGTATGTTGAGCCATGGAACTTATACACTGATGGGTCATCTTGTCAAGAAGGATCCGGGGCAGGCCTAATCCTTACAAACCCTGAAGGTACAGAATTCACTTATGCTTTAAGATTTGAATTTAATGCATCCAATAATGAAGCAGAGTACGAAGCATTGTTGGCGGGCTTAAGGATAGCAGAACAGATGGGAGTGAAGGACCTATCTGCGAATGTGGATTCAAGGTTGGTCGCGAATCAGATAAATGGTGCATACGAGGCTAAAGAAGAAAGCATGGCGCGATACCTTGCAAAAGCCAAAGCCTTGATCAAAAACTTCCGCACGTTCTCCATAAAACAAATTCCACAGAGTCAGAACAAGCAAGCGGACGCACTAAGCAAAATAGCCTCCACCAGCTTCGCCCACCTAACAAAGCAAGTTCTGGTTGAAGTCTTAAAAGAAAAATCAATAGAGGAAAGAGAAGTGATGGCCGTAGTAGAAGAAGAAGGAATCACCTGGATGACCCCGCTCCTCGAATATTTGAAAGATGGAGTACTTCCCGCGGATCAGAAACAAGCAAGAAAGCTAAAGATCAAAGCAAGACAATACTCCATCATCAACGGAGTCCTGTTCCGCAAATCATTCCTGGAGCCATGGTTACGATGTGTGGGTCCGACACAGGCAAACTATGTAATCAGAGAAATTCATGAAGGTTCATGCAGCATGCACTCCGGACCACGGGCTATCGTGGCAAAGGCGTTAAGGTCCGGATATTATTGGCCCACAATGCACAGGGACGCAAGAGAGGTAATAAACAAGTGCCAAGACTGTCAAGTGCACCGGCCGGTTCCCAAGAATCCCCAACACAACTTGACTCCTATCACCTCCCCCTGGCCGTTTTACAAATGGGGTATAGACATCTGCGGTCCATTCCCGGAAGCCCCAGGAAGAATTAAATACTTGATAGTCGCAATCAATTACTTCACGAAATGGATCGAAGCCAAAGCTCTCGCAACCATCACCGGCAATCAGGTCAAAAAGTTCGTATGGGATAACATCGTGTGCAGATTCGGCTTGTCGGGGGAAATAGTCGCGGATAATGCCAAGCAGTTCAGGACAACCCCTTCAAAGACTGGTGTGAAAAGCTTAACATCAAACAGCGGTTCACATCAGTAAGACATCCGCAGGCAAACGGTTTAGTTGAAAGAGCTAACAGAAGCTTGGGAGAAGGGATCAAGGCAAGAATTGACCAAGGAAGCCGGGATTGGCTAGAAGAGCTGCCGCATGTCCTCTGGGCGCATAGAACAATGATAAAATCCAGCAACGGGGACACGTCATTCTCACTAACCTATGGGACGGAGGCCGTGATCCATGTGGAAATTGGCATGCCATCTCTCCGATGTGCCCTATTTGACCCAATAGCGAACGAGGAAGCCTTACAGGTGAACCTAGATCTCCTGGAAGAAAGGCGAGAAGTCGCGGCTATTGAGGAGGCAAGAAGCAAGTCCATAATGGAGAAGTATTACAACGCCAAGGTCCGTGGCAAAACATTCAAACCGGGAGACTTTGTGTACCGCAACAACGATGCCAGCCTGGTTGAGAGCACCGGAAAGCTAGGCCCCAAGTGGGAGGGTCCGTACGAAATTGTTGAAGCATTGGGAAAAGGAGCATACAAACTCCGGAACCAAAACGGACAAGATCTACCCCGGACATGGAACATCCGGAATCTCAAAAAATGTTACTTGTAATCTAATGTAAGTATTCCCATCTTTTGTAGCTGGCCGCGGTTCAATCCGGTAGCGGGAATTCAGTTTACCACTAGTCATCTTGTATTCATATAATTTCCTATTTAATGATATGTGGAGTCCGATCAACTCCACAAATTTTCTAAAAATTTACTTGTCATGTCTTATTATTACTTGTCATAAACATACGTAAGTTGGAAAACAACTCCGCAGTTCTAAAAATGCGTAAGAGGCATTGCAAGCCCGGCATGAGGACATTGCACCTCCAATTAACTAAGGCATATAAGTGGTATTGCAAACCCATTGACCTACCAAGCTATCCCCGTAAATCCTAAGTACGGACACACAGAGATAGTAAATTAAGTCCGGCCATATAAGCCCCGGCAAAAACAAATATGTAACATAAAAAACCAAGTGATAAGACACATCAAAAAGGTTTAAGTTATATTCATCAAAGGTTACAAAATACACGGATGCATTCATCCGGAGTACAGTTCAAAAGATTACAAAATACACGGATGCATTCATCCGGAGTACACTTCCAAAGAGTCAAGATTAAAAAGCTTCACAAGGTCGCGGCAGGGCAGATATAGTCAAAATATCCCCCATGAAACAGCCGCAGAAAACTAATCCTCAATATTTTGGGATTGGAGAACGGAGGGATCAAACATGTCATCATGTTTAACACCACCATCCCCGGATAAGTTGGTCTCTGGCCTGGAAGAAGCAACAACGTTCAAAGGCTCAACAATGGAAACTGGCTCAACAACGGAAGAAGGCCCAGACCCGGTAGAAGCAGGAATGACTGCGGCAAGACCCTTATCGCCATAATCAAACTCCTTCCCATAACTTTTGTTCTTATACTCTTTGTAAGCTTGAAAGGCCATGGGACGGCGGGTCACCAACCTGACTATGGCCTCCAGAAGAATACGCTCTTCCGCAACCGGGGGTTTAAAAGTAAACTCCGTAGTCCCGGGCCGGCGATCCTCCTCTAATACCAGCTGCGCCATGAGATATTCAAGAGGGGCATCCTTACACGCCTCAAGAGAGTTCAGCAGCGGAAATGACACATTTGCTAACCTCTCCACTGACTCATCATAACGCTGTTTCGCCGAAGGGTCGTAAGCTTCTATTTGTTCAAGTGTAACACCCTTGGCCCCGTGAACAACCCCGGCCTCCAACCCTTTACGGATCCCCTCCTTCATTGCCGCGGAAATGCAACCACCCAACTTGATCTTCAGTTCCTCGGATTCTTTAAATTTAAGGAAGGCATACCTGAATCCGTGACCAATAACCCAACGGCGGCCCTCAACAGCCTTCAAACATTGAGGGAAGAGTTCCGTGTCAAACTCTTCGTTGATGGCGATCAATTTTTTGTCCATCTCAGCCAAGTGTTCCTCAAACTCTGCACGGGCAAGCTTCATGCTCTCCTCAATCTGAACGTTCACCTGCTGCTGCAATGTACCGCAGAGAACCTCTAACCCATATACTTTTTGATTAAGGACCTCATTCTGCCCGCAGAGATTTATAATCTCCGAAGCTTGCTCCGCATTCTTTAGATTCAAACTCCCAACCATAGCTACCGAAGGAGATAACTTCTTAAATTCAGACCGGAGCTCATCCAGCTCCTTATCCTTAGCATCCACAGCCGATTCCAGAGTAGACACTCGGCCGCGGAGCTCAGCAGTCCCAACACATTCACCCTCCAACTTAGCTAGTTTATCCTTCAAATCAGAAACCAGCTTCTCCTTCCTCTCCAGCCGCTTACTCAACTTAGTATTCTGATACAGTTCATGCTCCAACCTTAGGCGAACCTCAGAGTTGATACAGATCTGACGGGAAGATAGCACGTTGAACTCATCCATCAGATCCTCGGCAGACTTGTCCCTCATGACAGATGCATACACCGGGGTAGCCACATTGTCAACGATGCTGCGGCAGACCCAAGGGTCGTCCATCTTAAAAGCATTGGTGGGTAACCATTTAGGGACGTAAGTGGAGGATGTTTCCGCGGTATCAACTGACACGGAATGATAAAAATCATCGGATTCACTTAACTTTTCCTCCTCGCCCTCAGCATGACCGGACGCTACATTCAAGCCCTCAAGATGTTCGGACGTACCCTCCTCATGACCTGGGTCCGACACCTCAAAATTTGGACCTGAAGAATCAAAATGTATGGACTCAGTATGGACCGAATGAGTCGCCTCAGAACCCCCCTCAGAATTTTCATGGGCAAGGGTGCGGGAAGAGGAAGTGAGTACAGTTGCATTCCTCATAATACCAGTATCCGTATGAGGTCCGGAACGCTTCAAATCAGACCCGGACTCATCATGGACCTCAACAATAGGGACGTCTATCGCGGAAGGGTCACCTGAATAACAAAACGTATATTAGGAACAAAAAACATACTCAAAAAAAAAATAAATAAAAAAATAATAATAAAAGAGAGAGGGAGGCGAGGAAGCAAGCAAGTCATACCTGACTCAACCGTGGTCTCCTTGCGAGTTAGCTTCTTCTTCTTCTTAGCCTTATCTGGCTCCTTCTCAGTCTTCTCCGGCTCACTAATCACAACCCTCTTTTTCCCGGCTTTCTTCCCAGCCTTAGCCGCTGCTATCTCATCCACAATGGTATGCTCCACAACCTTCAAAATACCCTCGGACGGTTCAACAACACGCCCAGTAGTTTCCGCCCTCAACGTCTTCTCATCCTTATTCAAGGTGCGCTCCCCAATCGTCACCTTGAATACATCTGGCACATTGATGTAGGAAAACAGATCCATCTCTGCAAAAAACCAGAAAATAAATTCAGACGCGGAATCAAATAAATAGAAAGCAGGGATAAAACAAGTCTAATAACCCACCCGAATCATCCGGCCGTAAAAAGGTCGGGCGGCTAGTATCGTCATCCCAAGTTTGGCTTAAACCTATGACATTCAGAAAGTCCTCCGGATATTTTTTGAAAGGGACCCTATTGGTGTCAAGGAGCCGCAGCAACTCTAAATCCAAACCCTCCTCAGAGGGAGGAGGGTCGCGAAATTCTACGGACGACTTCTCATACCATGGAATGTCCAAGGGAAAGATGGTTTTCTTTACAAAAAATAAATGATCCTTCCAGTTCTTGACCGAATCTAAGGCGGAAGTATAACAGACGGGAACAACTAAACTTTTAGGACCTTTCCGCTTCTCTAGTGTCATCCAACCATGGTTAACACCGGCGTAATAGAATTTCCTAAATAAATTAGCGGTAGGGACACCACCCAAGACGCGGCAAAGAATCTCAAAATGGCTAATCCTATAGGCCGCTAGAACCGACAACTGTGACAAATGAATCTGAAAATACTCCAAAACACGAAGCAAGAACAATGAGAGGGGAATCCTAAAGTTACCTAACTCAAAAAACCTAGTATATACACCTATCTTCCCTTCCGGGGCATCCCTTATAGTATTTAAGGGTCCGGGTGCTTCCGGCTGAAGATGGCTAGGAATTTTATATGTTTCACAAAAATTATTTACATCTTCTTGAGAAAGCTTGGAAGTTACAGTACTTATATGGTCAGGCGCCATTCTAAATAAAAAAGAAGAACGGATTTGAAAAGAGCCTAACCTGAAGACCTAAGTCCGGAAATAAAAGATAGCAAGTGGAACGAAGGCGGAAGATGATATCGTTTTTTAGAGAGAAGGAAGATTATTAACTGTGTGTGAAAAAAATTTAACTGTGGTGTAAATGTTGGTATTTATAGCCACACACGCACGTGCAACCAATCCAATTGAAAGGCCACAAAATGGCCACGTCCCCGGACTATTATTGGACGGTCACAGATCTATCCAAATGGACTGTCAGGATGGCCGCAGGAAATGAACGGCCAGCCGCCGAAGAGGTCACATCAGTTAGTAAATGCGTGGGTGAAAATCGTTTCACGATTACCCATGACAGCCTGTCACCACCTACCCCGCGAAAAGTGGAATGTCTAGTCAGCAACATGGGACACGTACTAATATCAACCACGGAGGATACAACAACCTTCAACAAGCCGCGGCTTCTCAAAACCGCGGAACAAAAAAAAAAGTCTAGAACACTTGCTCTTTAACAAAACAAGTATATTAGACTAGGGGACTTGATCGTGTATAGTATCCCCGGACCCAGCATACTGGGCCGGGCATGCTCATACAATAACCGCGGCAGATTCAATACACACTATAGACTCCAGTCTTGCCAAGCCAAGACAAGAACGCGCCCCGGCCTCTCTAGGCCGGGGCAGAGCATATATTCAGCCGCGGTTAGCCCGCCGAAAGCCAGATCTCGTGGGATTGTGTCTCCCACTTGATCTGACATTCACCTACTATGGTAAGGCGAAGGTTGACTTCCGCTCTGACATTTACCTACTCGGTAAGGCGTGTGTCAGCCCGCTCATTCCCGAGGCAGCTACAGTAAGTATATGGGTAGTATAAATACCCCCATCTCATTTATTATTCGACCTAACTGCAACTACTTTCACCTAGTCCGCACTTAACTTATCTCTCTCAAAATATATACTTACTCTCACACCGGAGGCCAACCGCGGAAGCCCCCTTCAACGGTAAGACTAACGGTGTTGCTTTTCTTAGCAGCTTACAGAGTTCTCAGTACAAGATTCCCACCGTCCGGAGCTAATCTTACCTAGGTCTGGAGGTGCGCCCAGATTTGTACAAACACTTTCAAGTTTCACACGATACTTATGATCTCTCAAAAATTGTTTGTAGCACCATCTTTACCATGTTCCTTGCATTATAAATACGCGTTATTATCAAACATGAGTCATTTGGTGGTTCATGTGTGTTTTTACTTTTTAACCAAAAGGTCCAGAAAACCAGTATTTGACATTTATGAATTATTATTTTAGTATTTGACTTTACTTTGTATTGACTCTTGACTATACACGGATACATTTTTTTATAGAATATATACAGTAAAAGTTTCTTTTTACCAACAAGTGTTCATCCATGACTAGGTGACCACTATAAACATAACCATTTTTAGTGTTATGATCATACTTATTAACAGGGGTGTTAAAAAAGCCGACTTGATTCAGACTCAGACGCGAATCCGATTAAGCCAATTCGGGTAAGGTATCGGGCTGTATATATTTGGCTAACTCGAGTTCGAGTCAACCCGATAAATCTAAATAAAGGTTTCCTATTTTTTATTTTTTTATAAATTATCTATTTAAACTTCTAGAAAATAATAGGGGTGTTCAGAATTCGGGTAATACCCACAGTAACCGAAACCCGAAACAGAACCGAACCGAATTAAATATTTGATTTTCGGTTTGGATATGGTTTTGACAAACTAAACCGAAAACCGAATTCATATAAATATATATTTTTTTACATATTTCTATACATAAAATGACAATTAAAACTTTTTCATAGTATAAATATAACATTTTTTAAGTTTGAAAATCTTTTTTTTCCTAAAATCTATATAAATAAATAATTAAAATTAAGTATTTCGGGTTATTCTGTTCAGTTTTCGGTTATTCGGTTCTGTTTAATCAAATTTGAATTCGGTTCGGTTCAGTTTTCGGATTTACCCAGAAAAAAATTTAGCCGAACTAACCGAACCGAATAAACCAATAACCGAACCGATGAACATCCCTAGAAAATAAGCAATTTTGTTACCATTTTACTCATATTCGGGTTGGTCCGAACCCGAATAGACCCGGCCCAAGGGGACCAAACCCGAATTGACCGAAACCGACTAACTCGAATTCAAATAAGGTCAGGTTCGGGCACGTTTTGTTTAGCCTTGGCCCGAACCCGCTTAACCCGACCCGATTAACAACCCTACTTATTACTATCGTTTTTGAGGAAAAAAGATTAATTCACGAGGAATTTCGACACTGTATTTTCACGCTTAGGACAAGAGTAGAAGCGTGATTTGGCAACAATACGCAAAAATAATGCTTAGTTGGATTTGATGTTATCTCTCGAAGGAATTGAGAAATCACATGTCATGTAGTATTCAGATTGAAATAATAGAGGTCAGGCTATTGGAATACATATCATGATTCAAATGTGTCATTCAACTACAAAAACGTAAAAAATGAGATTTACTCAACTTTCAAAGTCTAGCAACTCATAAGAATGTGGACCAAAATCTCTTAGGACGACTAATGTGCACAGTTTAGGATTGTTCCAGTACATGTCAAAACCACATTTTGTTTTTAACATTGCGATTAGGTTACTAGTTGGTGTTTATTTTTGCTTGAAAACTTCGATAGCTTCCTTATACATCGTATATAATTCGACTATTCTTTGTAATACAGGCACTTTATTATCGTAAAACTATGTCCATTCTTATACTATCGGCAAAGTTTTCTACTTGTTAGGTTATCAACTTATCATGAACGAATATATCAAAGCGATAATCACTAGAACCCGAGAACATAGGCAATAATCGACACAAAAATATGTTACAGTACAACGTTGATATGCAACCTTTTATTCCTCTTGGAAGAGCAAGTAATAAATAAACTTAATAAGTAGTAAAAAATCAACAAATATTGTATTTAATTCATGATACTATTCGTTCATGATACAAAGATTGAGAATATATTGAAATTTCTCTTAATAGCTTTATTTTTATATAATGATGCCATGAATGACACATGATAGGACCAATAGCCCATTGATAAAATGAAATTGGAACATAAAATTATCAAGTAATTGGCTTTAGCAGAACACCAAACATGGCTACAGATAAACATGTTGATCATGTTCTAGTGGTGGCTGGGCATCCAATATAGGCGGCGAACCATCACTTACGGGTGGTTGACCAACTTCTGGAAATGGAAGACCTTGTGGTGGTGAGCCGTCACTTAGGGGTGGTTGACCAACTACTGGAAATGGTTGTACTTGTGGCGGCTCGGGTTGCTCTGGTCCTTTCCTAGGAGGCTTAGGGGGTTTGGGAGGAAATGGGGGTCTGGGTGGAAATGGAGGCTTTGGTGGTCTGGGTGGAAATGGAGGCTTTGGTGGTCTAGGTGGGAATGGAGGCTTCGGTGGTCTCGGTGGAAACGGAGGAAATGGGCCAGCGTATCCACACATGCCATAATTACAAAATGTAAAAAATGGGCATCTGTTGAAACACTTCCCACAATTAAACGGATTCAGATTGGTATCAACACATATCCCTCGACAACATTGCCAAGTAAACGGGCATCGAATCCCGCATACTCCACAATTATTCACATCTGAAGTGACCTCAACACAACGATTACCACAACACCTCCTTCTAACCGGTGATGGAAACTCACCTTCATTACAAACCCAAGGCCTGTCCCAACACCCAACCGCTTGTTTCCTGACTCGCCTAATCCATGGCACCATGGTTTGAGACCCGTTTGAACCATTTTGGTCCAAACCAATGAGCCATGTGCGGTTGGTCTTGTTTCCTTCAGTTTGTAGGGTATACAAAAGCAATGGAACAAGAACCAACAGCTTGATTTCAGTACATATTAAGCGAAGCATTTGAAGGATGCATTAGTTTGAAAAAAATGTGTTAGACATAGTGACACTATTTATAGAATTATACGGCAATGTGGCAGGTCATGAGAAACTCATAGCAACGGGTGAGTTCATGTTTTCTTATGAGCAAATTTTAAGGCTTTCGAGCTGTAAAAATAATTAATGTGTACAAGCCAGGTTTTACATTGCATTATGGTTATGTGGGGTGTCTTAACATAGGCTTTTAATTTATTTTTTTGCTTTAGACATTTCCATGTGAGTAAAGCAAGATTAACACACTCCTATCCAGCCTTTATAACACACTATATTAACAGAATTGTGAAGATTATGTGATGGTAAATATGGGCCCTGAATAGTATACCTGAAAATGATCTAAGCCCAATTAGGCTGTTGAGTGTTGACCTGGGTCTTAATAGTCAACATCATATCGGCTAAACCAGACAACCACAAAAAAGTAAACAGATCAAATCTACGTGGGTGTTTGCCATTGTGCTTCAAAAGAGATGATCAGATTGTTATGTTATCAGGTCGCGAATAATCTATACCTAGTGTTGGGTTATTCTAAAACTGATTCTGGTAATCTAAGTCTTCACGGGTCAAATAGTCAGTTTGTGAAAATCAGTTAGAACTAGCTGCAACAAATTGACTCTGATTATCGCTTATTTCAGTGTCATCCTACACTATCTTGAACAAAATCAGCATTGAAAACACCTTTCAAATAAGACCAAACCTGAGAGGCAGTTTCATCTTGACAAAACATATGACGTAAAGAATCCTGTTAACTACTAATGAAGAAATCATAAAAACCTAAAACCAGAACTTCGCACACACTCAAACATCTGAATAACTGATTATCACAACTTCAAATAGCGTAAGCACGTCCAAACACTAGCTTTTAGATATATTATAGCATGTGCGATAATAACTACAAAAAACAATATAAAATATCCTCTCAATTTTATGACTAATGGACACATACTATAAGGGATATAGACTATATCATGCTAAAATATCATCAAGGCAATTGATGCTCTCACTCAAGTACCAAGCCCTTGAGCAGAATAAATCCGCATATTAGACAACAATATCCTTATGACAATTTGAAAATAATATCTCATATCAATTGAGCAGAAATACTAGCAAATTTAATGAAAGATCAATTTATGGTGAGATTATAGCATAAGAAAAAAAGGGAACCTAATAATTCACTTAGTTTCATCTTCTTTTTCCTCTTCCACTTGTCCATAACGACGCTTGAATTTAGCAACCTGACCGACACTTTCAGCCATCTGCCGTCTTGCTCTGAAGTGATAAACTTTGCCAGCTTGGTGTATTTTGGTCATCATCACCTGCATCAATCGGCCACTTTGGGTCACGTATGAGATCCATTGCATCTGAGGGTGAATTCCTTTCTTCATATTTGTTTCCCTTCAATTATAAGAAAAAAGATTAGAAGAAGTGTATGCAAATAGTCACAAAGCAAAGCAATCAAACTACAAATTCTAACTTTTTGGAGTTATGCGGTATTTGAATTTGCTTACCAAAACTGCTTATGCTTTTTGAAATAAGCACAAGCAGCTAATCAGTAGTAACATTGTGTAATAATTAAATAAGCAGTATTTGAGTGCCTGCCAACTTTGATTATTCAAGGATTTATGAGGTAAAATATTCAAAATCAGGGTGTTTCTTTTAGCTTGTTTTTGGCCTTACGAGCTTACTTGGGCCAGCTTATTCATCATAACTCCACTTTTTCCGGCTTATGAGCTTATTATGGCTCAACTTTGAAAAATAAGCTCATAAACTCTAATATAAGCCCAAAAAACTAGGCTTATAAAAGATAAGCCGAACACATGTAATCCCAAAAATAAAGAGTTTTTCACCCTCAGATAAAGCACACTCAAAACAACTTAACTTATATACCAAAACACAACAAGCATATAAACAGTTCTAATAAGCAATCCAAAACACCCTCTTAGCATATAATGCACATAAATCTAAGTGAGGCATTTTATCAAACACTTGGTGCGCATAATGCACTAAACTTAAAACACACGAAATTATTCTATTTCCAAACTTATGGGAAGCATAAAAATAGGATATTTATAAACAAAATTTAAAAGGGTGTCTAAATTGATACTAAAATATTAGGGTTTTGATTAATAACAAACAAACTAATTATATATTCAAAGTAAAAAAATTAAAATTGAATAAAAATTAAGAACCTGGTAATAAATTAAATGATGAGATTTTGAGAAGTCACTGAATCAGCTTCAAGAACTAGCCGTCAGCTTCACCATCTGTTCTTCAATAAGAGTGAAATGCATATTTACAATTTACTCCCCTGAACTATGTTTAACTGGTACTAATGGTCCCTAATGAAACTTACATAACATTTTTTATTTTAGGAGGCGGGTCGTACGGTGTTACAAGACTCGATGAAATTTTGATTCGTAATACTAAGTTTTGGTAAAAATCTCAATTTCTCGTAAAAAGCATACTCAGTTTCTATTAAACTCAATACTTTTAGCTGAAATTGCACATTTTGTTCATTATTTTTCTTATATAGTACGTTTAAAAGAAATAGTGATCTTGTCACTTTTAGTCATGGTTTCGCCACTAAGACATTCATTTATAGATAGGACTTGAACCCATAGTTAAAGATGTCACTCGACTTTTTCGTGTTTTGGGTTGATTGGACCTATAAAGGAATAAAATCACTCGTATCAGATAACACTTACAATTATCCAGGTTAAGGTTACTCGAATAACAATAGTCTCTGGCCACCAAAATTCACTCCTATGAAGTACTCTTTCAAAATTGAGTTTTCATGCAAATAAGAAGTTGAACCACAATGAAACTTAAATGAAATATTACAATGACTTTTTATATCTTTGTACTATTGAGACTGAAATTTTTTTAACGAACCTTGGAGCTTACATGTTCTAGAAAGCTTTACAACTACAAAAGAGATTGACGAAACCCCACATCAAATCATCTAAAGAAAACTGATGCAATAAGTATTTACTTTTTCTAGCTTGGTTTAAACGGTGAATATCGAAGATCCATGACATTAAAAAAATCGTTGATAAAACCAGTGATAAGTGGAGAGTCGCAACTATTGGCCAAGTAATAAGTTGGTGATGAGGCATGTTTGAAGATATATGGGCACATTCGGTAGCACTTTAACTTAAGGATGGGTCACATATGTGTCAGCATACCTATCTAAACTTACGGATGTGATTTTTTTTGCACTAAAAAGGTTCAATTACGATTAATTCTTTCGATTTACATAGAGGTGCAAGGCAAACGAGCAACAAGCTGTGCCGCTAGCCCTTTCTAAATTGCAAAGCCAATTCTTTTAAAAACTAAGTTTGTAGATCTAGGTGTTATAACATTGATATGCATAACTCGTTAGACTCTGTTGAGGAGCTCCACAGTCTCAGGTGCAAAGAAATCAAAAGTATCAAATGCGAAAGGAATAAAAACATGTTGATTTTCAATGCACACTCTCGTGTTTTGCCACTTTGTACGAGGCGGCTTTCAAAGCAGCTTGTCCTACTGTAAAACCCCGGCTACTCAAACCTATAAGGGGAGAAACCCCTGTTAGATTCACACATGCATGTTTCCCTCCAACCCATCCAAACACCAAAACGTCTGCCGGTCTGAGAGTGGATCTTCCCTCCAACGGGTCAGAAAAAAAGTTCACAGGTGCTTCTTTCTTGGCGGAGATCCCAACACGACTACAAACGTCAAAAAGGACACTCCTAACCATATCGTGTCTGTACTTGAAGCCCGAGATCTCTTTGCAATGAACTGTGTGTTCCCCAAAGGAATCCAAACACGCCTTGCGACAAACCGGGCATATCTCATCAACCGGAAATAAAGGAATCAAAAGGCGATACTTAAGGATAGTACGATATTCCACCGGTGACATATGTTGACCTAGCCCATCTATGGGGGTAGCTAGTAGAAAATATTGTGCATGTGGGGCCTGTAGACACTCAAAAACTGCTTTCTGTCTCACAGATATTTCGAAGTAGACTTACATATCCTTGACCATTTTACTAAAAAGTGCACTCGCCAATTTTTGTTGGGGTTTAGCGGGGTGGTGTCCTTATTAGTGAAACCACTAAAATCAAAGCTTGGAATCTTATCACGAAGACAATCCAGAGCACAAACATAATCATCATCCATACCACATATGCCACTCTCCCGTAAGATATGGTCTTGTAGCACCCAAGATTGGGCCCTCGAGGCTACAAAATCATAAAAGGAAACCACTTTTTCCGAGTACAAACCCTAACCACCAAATCGAATGGGTAAAGAAGCGAGTCGCCACTATAAGCCTCCAATGAAAGGCCCTCCACAAACCACCATGTTTTCAATCGACCCACGCAACCCTTTGTCAATGAGCAAGGCCGCTTCCTCCATGTGTATAGGTTGACAAGTCCTTAAACCAAAAAAGAGTTTCGCAATACCAATACATGATCGAAGCAAAATGAGCTCACTCTGCGGGTCACGTAACTGTGGAAGAAGACTCATCAAATCAACAGCATTCGTAGCTCTCTTCATAGCCAACCCACTAATAAAATCCGTATCTCTACTAATAGCTCCCCCAAGAAGCTTCACACCTAATGACGGCCTTCAAATATCAAGTTTGCATCAATGAAATTCGTTCGTATTCCTCCATATGCGTCTCATTAGTTAGGTAGTACGATCTTGCATTAAATATGTATTATTATCAAATGGCTTGTGTCCCAATAGCATCTCAAGTCGTGTGAGATTGCTCATAAACCAAATGATTGTATGTTTAAGTCTTGCTTAGGACATATGATATTGATTTGTGATGTATATATTCAGAGATAATTAGTTGACATTAATTTTTTTTTTGTAGAGATGTATAACTTTTTACAAGATTACATGTAACAATCCGTCCCACATTGATGTGAGATAAGAAACATAAGCCCTTTATAAGTTCAAATAAGTGGCAGACCATTAACTTGTTGCATGGTTTTTAGTTGGAATTTCTAGTCCTTGATTTCGAATGGACATAACAAACTAAAATTCGTGCATCATCTTATAAATGCTAGTCTGAAGTACTGGCTTATTAATGCCTTTACCATTGTTTTTAGTCAAGTTTTAAATGCTAGTTTGAAGTATTGGCTTATTAATGCCTTTACCATTGCTTTTAGTCCGAATTGCTAGTCTCTACTTAGGGATGGGTGTTACATACACCACATGAGTGCTATTATTACATTCTTGTTTGGGTAAAGTGACAAGTTTTCGCATCCCACTTTGGGTAAAGTGACGAGGTACCCTTTTAAGGGTGTCAAACACATTGAAAATACCAGCAACATATCCTCTAAATGTGTATGGTTAATGGGTTTTGACATGGGCATAAGAGTTGATAGCTAAAAATGGTTGTTTGGTATACAATAGTGGGCTCAAGGATTAAGGATTAGAATCAAGTACTGAAAATTGGGGATATATCAACCCAAGCTAGGGAGCCCGATTTATAAGAATACTACATACGTTTTGTGTCTTTTCCCAAAGTTAGTGGGCCTACTTTTCTTCTCAACCTCTCTTCCATTATTTGTTTTTTTTATAATAATTAGACGAATACTCGCACAAATCATCGGTGAATAGCATAAAATAATTATACTTGCGAACTTGTTGTTCTGGTGTGACCTTTGATGCAACTGAGTGTTTTTTTTCGTGTTTTTTTTAATTGACGCAACCGGCTGCAAGCATGTGACCCTAGACGAATACCTGCTAATGTGTTGTCGTGTATAGGTAATTAATTGTTATCAAGTTTTAAATTTATATTTTGCCGAATTTACCTATAACAAACACTAACGGGAAGTTACCCGGTTGATGGTGAGTTAGTTGGTAAGTAGGGTGTCGATCACTAAGAGTGGAATGTTAACACTTAAATATCTATCAATATTTTAATTCTACAAGTTAGTCTAATTAAACCTAATCTAACGCAGCAAAGGGGTTTTCAGCCTGAGACACTAGCACGAGGTTTAGGTTTAATAAAAACTGTAAATGCAATGAGACAAATAACACACACAAGCAGAAACACAGATAATAAAGAAGAAGTCAAGCCAATAGTAAGGAAAACGTATTAGCCATTGTTTAGTCATGTAAGTTGTTTGATAGGTCTAAGACCTGTAGCGACGGTACTCACAACTTGACGCGGTTTGTCCTACCTCTAAGCGTCCCTAGAGTCTAGATTTTCATATTAAGTATTTTTCAACAGAGTTAATCCTGTCACGATTACTCGGAACCCACATAAAGCTGCTTAATGATTATCAATTTTATCATTTATCCCTTCTAGGGCTTACATTAACATGTTAAACAATATCAATGAAGTAATAAATGTAATCAAAACACAAGCCTGAGCTGCATATCGAATTAGTACAAATCAAAACATCAAATAATCATTAAACATGGTTAATACCTATAGGTATTAGCCCATAATCTCAGTCATGATACAAGATAATATGTTCTGAAAGATTCAAGTATAAATCAAAAGAGAAAAATACGCTAACCGAACGATTAAATTAAAGTGTAACACAACGAATTAAGTGAATCTTCCTATGTAATTATGCACTAGCAGGACCTTCTTGGTCTTCTTTGTCAGTTCAGTAGACTTTTCTAACTTGATCCACTTTGCTCCAATTTATGTCCATAATAGCTAACTTTCACCAATTGCTTGTAAATAACTTAAATATAAACATTTAAGTGATTAAGTATCAATTCTCATATAAAATGGTATAAAACAAGCAATATTGTTGGGTCAATATTTGGCCCAAATGTCTCCAACAAGTATTTGAACATAAAATAGCTAAGTTACTCACTGATAGAATAAGTGAACACACATATTCTCTAATAAGTAAGGGAGTAGCTCAAACAGCATACTTCAAAGATGACAAACTGAAGATACACTTCACCTTACTAATGAAGAATCAGGGAGGGAAGTATCTGAGCAATATCAGGAATACTGAGATCTGACAAATGTCTCACTGACCCTGGCCACCTTTCTCATAAGGTAAAGAACACTTCACCTAAACTCTATACATAAACTGATCAAGGAAGACTTGCTACTAGTAGAATTAGAGAGCAACATCATCAGAGTTCAAAACACAGAGACATCATCTTATTCTAAGATTACTCAACAATCAATCAGCGAGCAACTCCAGCAGATAGTCTTAGATACCGTCAATGTTTACTTGTGCGCTCACAATGCATATCAGCCGGTATGTACAAGGAACTCTAACTAAAGTATAGGGATCATCAGGGATGGGAATACCCTGATGACTCTATCAACTCTCTGAAATAGACCAATAGAACACAATACTTGTGCTCTGAGAGTTAGGTAGGATTTCACAAACATTTTAAGCAGGAAAACCCTTGGGAAGATACACATTGCTCCTTCCCAAGGCACTAAAGTAGCTCACCAGTACTCGTTACTGTCAAGTCCGGTAAACCAAAATGACATCAAAGCTAGAAGACTAGGCACGTGCCTATCTACAACAAGTTGGCAAAATCACTATTCCCATGTGAAGCAATAATAACTTCCCCGCTATAAGTATCCGTTTCAACAAAGAAGAAAGTGTGCCTTCACCAAGAGTGAGAAGTAAGAATTCCACATACAAATTGTAATACAAAAGTGTTAGAGTGTTAGAATCCTCAACCCTTCAATTTGTCACTCCACGGGGATAGCCTCTGCAACTATCCCTTTGAAAAGCCACCCAAGTTATTAGTAAGTCTAAGTGGGTTCTTGAGTAACCTTGTAATTTTTCCCATCATGAATCGTAAACTTGTTCTTCTTCCAATACTTAAACGTCACCTGTTTATGATTATTCTATTGTTTCATGAGTTGCTCAAGTTAATTTGGACCAACAAATTTACATAGGATAAATGATGCTAATAATATGACCTTATTTGATGTCATCAAATATCCCCCACTTGAACTTTACTTGTCCTCAAGTAAACCTTAGATTAAACTTATGAAAATGTATCTTAAACATCATCTAGGACTTTTATAGTAAAGAATTCATTCGTTTAATCTCAATTGCACAACCAAACACCTCACGAAATAGGAAAATGAAATCACTCAAATCACTCAACTAATCTATGTGGTAACATTTAAGTAATTCGCTCAATTTCTCGGTCATGACGAGTATTCTATCATAAGCTTGGCAAGGATACACATCTCCACAACTAAAGCTAATGAGTAACGAGTCTAAAGTGGTAAATTGGGTTAAATATGATAAGGCTTAAGGGTTAATCGTTCTTTTCAATCTCTATTGATCTCATATTCCAGAAAAGGCGACAAAACCACAAATACATGATCATAACGACGACCATGATACCCGTGATTGCTCAATTCTCTAACTCGAATAAGCTAAAGATAGGACCAAGTAATCTTTACCAATAATACAATATCAAAAAAGGCGAAAAAATCACGAATACATGATCGTAACGACGACCACGATACTCGAGATTGCTCGAATCCCTAATCTCAATAAATCAAAGGTTTGGGTGAAGAATGACATAGGGTAGGGATTAGGCATGGGAAACATATAATTGGTGTAAAAATAAAATAACAAACAGATAGATTAAGTCCATACAAATAAACGAACATGTGATTAATTACTTCCCGACCATCCCATGAAAAAGACAAAAAATCATAGACTAACTCACGCTTTAACATGGAAACTCACGCTTTAATAGGTATGCACGAATTAGGCTTAATGGTGTCTTAATCATCATTTCTCAAAACAAACCTTAGTTAGCGTTCCCATAACGGCAAACTCCCTTGCAATCCATAAATATTGTATAACAAATAGTGGTGATATCTCCACTAATACAAAGCTTTACATTGTTGGTTTATAACACATACCAACGAATAATCGATTAGCTCAAAATACTAAGTCGGTTAAGTTTAGACAAACCAATTATCACACAATCTCTCTCTTTTTCTTTTTTTTTTTCCTTTTCTCTTTTTTTTTGATTTTTTTTAACATAAAATAAATACTAATGGTGTAAAATTTCACCACTTCACCATCGTAATAATCTAGATGATTTTTCCATATACTTCAATACCTCAGATATAAAAATAATAGTGAAAGTAGTAAACACACGAAAATAAAAACACAATATCTACTTTCACTTCTCATTGCAATGTGCAATTCCCGACCTAACCATAGATAATAATTACGCACACGAACACAGAAAATGCGGGGAATACACACTTTTTTACTAAAAGCAACTAACCACGGACTTAAATCTATAGGGTAGGCTAAGGTGTATAGGTGTAACAAAACAATTTATATTGTTGTGAGAAACGAAATGAATGGCTCTGAGGGTTTTTCTAGAGGTATCTTACTCTAAAAATGAGAGTAACAAATGGGTTTATATGGTGGTTAACTAACCAGTGTAGTTAGTTAATATCACATAACATGTAAACGATATAGGCCATTTGGGTGTAATCCTAGAAATTTACCTAGTTAGACAAGTCACTCCAATTATATCAGTAATACTCATTATGGTGGTCTTGAATAGTATACCAAGCCAAGTTCTAAGTTTACTACAAGTCACCGGCACACTCGTATTTTTGTTGAATTTGGGTAAAATAGTGGCAACGAAATAGGCTTAATACTCTCAATATGGAAATAAGGGTTATGTGTGCGGGTTATGCAACTTTGATTTCACAAAAACATGCTAAATTTTTTTGAATTTAAGCATATATTAGGCATATTTTTGAAAAATTAAGGACAAATAGCGTACAAATAGCGTTCAAATTTTCCACCCCCCCCCACTTAAGATAAACAATGTCCTCGTTGTGTAAAATGAAATTTAAAAACATTAAATACAAAGAATTAGAAAGAAAAATCCCCTGAGATTTGCTCGGTATGACCCTCCATGATGCGTAAGTGAGCAACTTTTTATTTTCGTGTGTGTAAGGGCGTCTGGATTTTCGCATGGCTACAACACACAGAAAATAAAGCAGATATGTGAACCACCACTTCCTTCGTATTCAAAGCATTCAACTTGTGTTAATAAGCATGAAAAGCACATCTAGTGTGTCTACGATAATCGATGGTTAGTAAAAATAAAATAAAAAATAAAATTGAAAATATCATTAGGTCAGTAGATACGTCGTATCCATGGAATGGGATACGCAGTATCGAGCCTGGAATTAAAAATAAAATAAATACGAGTCAGAGGTGGATGCGCCGTATCCAAAACCTCGATACGCCGTATCAGAACATCTAAAAGAAAGTTTCAAAGTGCTGAAAATTAAAAAATGTAGAAAATTAAAAAGATAGATATGACCAGTACGGTCGATACGCCGTATCCATGGAATTGGATATGCCGTATCGATGTCCAGGTCTGACAGACTCGATAACAAATTCAGAAAATAACAATTCCGGGTTGTCTCCCGATAAGAACTTCTCTTTATTCCAGAGTCTTCAAGTTAGACTCATCTTCAGTTTCTACGTTGTCCTTGTGTTGATGAGATCTCCCATCTCCATTTCTTTCATAATCCCATCTTTAAATAACCAAATATTCTTTCCACGTATCGGTATATCTTCAACATTTATACGCTTCATTCTAATATGGCACTTTTCATCGTATATTTTATATCTTTTTAGTATGAAAGTCTCCACCTTCATCATATGAGGTGCATATCGCGTTCCTTCTTGCTCGCATCTCAATCTTTCTTCTTTTTTAAATTCTTCCTTACACCATGTGTCATCACTAGTACTTGATTCATACCCTTCGCTAATCTTTTCCTTAATACGATTAAGCATCTTTCTTTGAATGTTCTTTTTGTTGTCCCATCCTTTACAATACTTCATTATTAAGCTTTTTATTTCTTCACGGAATAGGACTTCACACCATAAGTCATCAGCATTTAAGGATCCATTTACGCTTAATTCTTTGAAAATATCGTCCTTCCAATCATTGTCTTTCTTGTCAATTAATTTTGCAAGTTCTATCCATCTTGTTTTTTTATAAGGAACTTTCTCGGATTTCTCCAACAATGGAATATTTCAATCGTGCCTTGTTTGGTCATCATGAGGCCAATAATTATTCCAAGTATCATTACTTAATGTTTCTTCCTTTTTCTTATTCCACCAATAATCTTCTAGCTTCATCATTATTTCATAATCAAGTTCATGATAATTACCAAAACATTTTTTTAACCAAGAGCAAAAATTCTCACCTTCCCGATTCTCATGTCCCCATGATCCTTCTAAAATGGCTTTTTCTTTTAAGGCTTCGTCCTTTAAATCACCATCTTCTAGTCTTTTATACCATTCGTAACTTTGACAATAGGTTAAATACCCAACTTGTATTATTCTTGATAAACTTCCTCCATTGTAGAATTCGTCTTCCTTCCTATTACAAGTTGGCCACTCAACATGCCCACTTTTGAAGCGAAATGGCCTACATGTATGCGTTATTTCTTCATCGGGCTCTTTCTAAATTTCGTGTTCAAGCTAATGTTTAGCCTCCACCCATGGGATTTGATCATTCCATTCATAGTACCATGTATTTTTAAATTCCTCATAAGTTTTGAATCCGGGCAAATCTCGAGTAAGCACATCCATATCAATTTGAAGAAAATGATTAAATTCCTTGAATTCCTTGCATAGAGGTGTCTCATAATCAAATATATCAGTTTCAATACTAAAGAGCTCGGCTACTTCATCATATGCATATGAATCGTCATCTTCATTATCGGATAATTCCTCCTCGGTCAACACTTCATCATCATCTCCTCTTACCCAATTAAGCCAAAGTACATTCTTAGTGGCTCGATCCATGGTCTTATGGTTGTTGAATTTAGAAGCCAACCATTTTTCAAAATCAACGTTTGTGGGATCGAAGTCAACAACAGTATTAATCCTGGTTATCACCAAACGTTTTTTAATTTCCATATACTCCATGAGTTGTTGCTTAAAACTTCGAGTCAACCATGTCATGACCATGCTCTTAACGTCATCCTTAGCAACTTTATTGCGATCGTCGTACTTAAGATCAAACCATTGTTCCACAGATATATCCATCAGTCTCACCAACCTAATGTTAAGCAGAATCTCAGCCTCGACATACATACTTTCATCGTCAAGATCATTTCCTTTCAAATCATTTGGCTACTCAACATAGGGGAAATAGGAAGGTGTTATAGTTTTAATCAACTCCTCGTAGCTAACAAATCCATCGTTAGACGAGAGATGTGGTTCACATGTTTTGTATTCCTTATTCACACTCCTCATATACTCTATTCGAAATCGGCCTTCATTGTAACAATTCACAATTTTGAGGTCATTATTTAATTATTTAATTTTATTTAATATTTTATTTTAAATAAATTTACTCTTGCGAGTAACTAAATAGGTTATTCTGCGTACGTCGTTAAACGTACATTTAACTTAAACTGACACCTGACAATATACAATATAACTATTTTTATGCATTTTGGTTTCTTACAATCATAATTTAAATATCACATTCTCACTTTTGCATTTTTAATTAAAATTTCCACATTTTGCGTTTTACGCGGTTTCAATTTTTAAACATCAAGTAATCACCAACAAGCTCAAGGATCACTTAAAATATCAAAATAGGTTTTGATGTCAAACTTTAATATTTTTATAAGTCTTGTATTTTTACGTTACCCGGTCTTAAGTTTCGCGTCTTAAAAACTCCACATTTGCAATTACCGGGATCAAACTATACACTAAATGGTACATTTTATACAAAAATTCACCAACTAGCACCACCTCATGAGAGGTGGCGTTTAAAGAGTGTGTCATAGGACACTTGTGCCAATTTCCCTACATGCCTCCATATATACTAAAACCACTAAACCAAACCAAGCAAACATGCAAACCACTTCATTATAGATCTCAAAACTAGCCATTTCTTGGCTCCTTCACTTATTTTCGTGGCTTATTCAGCCCAACACACCAAATTCATCAAGATTTTACTAATTTTATTGATCATAAGTCCTTTTAGCTAGTTCATGGTTTATTTCACTCAAAACAACAATCAATCTCATCAAATCTTGGGTTTCTTGGAAGTTTTAGCAAGGGTTTCTTAGAAGTATTTTTACTAATAGATCTTGACTTATAAACTTAAAGGGTGGTGATTTTGGTGATTATCTTGGAAGCTTGGGTTGTGGTGATTTCATTTTTGGTGCTCTTGGTTCTTAATTTCTCTTGTATTCCATCTCATTTTTGTAAGAAACCACCAAATATTTTCCATTTTCCTACTGATATACATTTAATTTTATGTACTTTTCATGTTTCATATACTTGTTACATTAATTTATGCATTGTACATAGCTTAAATTACCTAAAACTATGATTGGGACTAAGTTTGCAAAGACCATTTGGACCAGGGACTGTTTTCATAATTTCTGCACTTAGTAGACTTAGAGACTTAGGTAAAAATATAAGAATGTAGATCTATTTCTTAGCTTTGATTTTCCGGGTGGTTGGTCATGAGACGATACCCGATGAATTAATTAGAAAATAAACGGCAAAGGTCGTCGGAAAACGTACAACATATTTGAATGGCTAAAAAGTCTAAAACTTTGTATTGAACCCTCTATTGCACAAAACATAAAAGTTGTAGGTAACACATTAACTTAAACGTAGCCGAAAACTCCGCATAAAAAGGAGCTACGGAACTCAACTTATCGCAAAAACGGTAGGACTGTTAGGTGCTGTCCCGATCAGACTTGACATATTAGGGTATAGTAAAATGGTAATTTCACTTAATTTATATAATTTTCAGAGAAGTGGGACCCACAAATCTGATTAGTACACTTAAATACCTTTTCGAAAATATAAAATTTGAAGTATAACTCCTTACGGTTTAGGAGAAACGGAATTTTTAATATTAAATACCGACTTTTTATCAAAACCCGCACTTAACTTAAAAATCTTATAGCTTGTTAAAGTTTACATAAAATGGTCAAAAATATTTTTATAACATGTATACCCATTATGAATGATAAAAACTAGTAATATAATTATTTTGTAACTTAAAATTTTAAAAATTATAAACTTCTAAAAACACTTATTAATTTATTTTACACTTACCCGAATTGGTAGGACCCACTTTCAGGAATAAACCTGATAACTCATTTTTGGACAATCTAACCACATATCGACACAAAAGGATTTTTGGACTATAAAATATCATAAAACCCGAACCTCGGACAACTTATATATTAGGGCTCGTAACACTTTCCTAACTTGTCAATTTTAGTCCCTATCACTTTATAAACCTTAAAAACTCTATGTACAATTGCATGATTGATATAATAAATATATAAAACTTTCTTGCATCCATATTCTATTATTTTAAAAACCTAAGACGCAACATATTATGTCTAGGTTGCTCGTAGGACTTCTCGGCTTACTCGTCACTTTATTTGCACCTTGCTTTTCACTGTTGCTTACGGTGAGTTCATAGACCCACTTTAACTCTTAAACTGTTTATAAACCCATTGGGGGAGATACATGCTATTTTACAATTTGGACACAAGTGCTTTAAACTGTATGCTTATCAGAACATATTATTGCTAAAGTACCGATATTGCCAAAATAAGTCCCTAATTGTATCATGAACCATTAATCACTTCCATGTGAACGCGAATATTGTGAATAGCCCTATTGGGATTGACGAATCCCGTTTGTGTGGTCAGATAAGATGCCACAAACGCACTATATTTGAATTTTAGGTAAAATGGCAATTTACCTTTTAGGGCATTGGTTCATTTTATGAACCTTCAGTCAGTTTGCGTGTCATGAGCTTAAAGCAATAATAATTATTTACCCATAATTGTATTCGTTGCAATTATTATGTTAACTCTGAAGTCTTGTGGCCCATTATTTAACTATAAACCTGTGAATTTCACTCAACCTTTGTGTTGACTTTTTAGCATGTTTTATCTCAGGTCCTTAAGGTATTTGGCAAGCACGAAGTCACACGGAGAATGTTTTGTTGGCTTGAATTTTGTTGTCATTCGATAAACTTTTAAAAACTTTCATGTTTACGTATTAAGTATTCTAAAACTACTTGGGACCTCTTGTAACTCTGATGTTTTATTTTGATCGAATGATAAACTTTTAAAATGTCTCATTTAGAGTCGTTTTCTATGATTATGACTGTTGTACTGATAAGTAGCACCCCAATGATATTACATTCAATACGATATTTTGGGGGTGTTACATTCATCCTCTTCAATAGTTGTCCAAACAAGTCCCTTAGACTCAATTATCGGGCATAAGAGGAGCAATTCATCTTCAGTGTAGCTCATCATCAAGTCATAAGTAAACAAATCATCCTCCATGCCGCTTAAACGTCTAAACTCATTAAATGTCGCTTCAAGAGGGGTTTCCCAAGCAAACAAATCGGTCCCAATTCCATGTAAATCAAATCCATTGGTCTCATCTTCTGATATTTCTTCAAAAGCCTCAATTAAACAAACCGGAACAGTAGTATGAGACTCCGATGCATATAGATAATCTAATTCAGGTGGAAGATCACAGACAATAGCATCATAAGTTTCGTTAAAAATTGAGCATGATGGTTTATTATTCCAGGAGGATATCTCTAAAGACTTATCATGAACCCGAACAGCAGGGAACTTGCTTATATCCACTTCATAAATCTCATATTCATCATCTTCCTCTTTCAAATACCATAGCTTCTCCATTAAAGTACCCGTGCCATGCAACAACTTCCCTTCCTATTTAGCTAAACAAATTCGTCAGTAGGACAGGCCCTGAAGAAAGATAGCACAAAAAACTAAGAACGAAATCGGAATACGAAAAATAAAGGTCTGCTGATATTTGAAAGACGATACGCCGTATCCAAAAATCTGAAAGACGATACGCCGTATACGCTATACGATTAAAAACTTCAGATTTTTATTCAGAAAATAAATACGCGGTATCAACAGCTATCAATATGTCGTATTTAAGTTTAAAAATTCGGATCTATTTTAAAATTTTAAATACGCTGTATACACAAAACTTATACGCCGTATGACTTTTAGGGTTTTAAAATTTTGATTAAAACAGAATACTCTGTATTCAAGAAATTAAATACGCGGTATCTGAATAATTTAATTCGATACGCTGTATATAAAATAAAAACCCCGTATTCAAATAATGAATACGCCGTATCGTTTATCTCATCAAAATACAGCAGAGCAGATACAATGCAGAAAACACACAAAATAAACACAAACAAACAAAAATGCAGAAAACAAACAAAAACACAAACACAAATGCAGAAAAAAAATGCAATTATACGAACAATGCAAATATACAACAAAGTTAGTCAAATTAAAAATTAAAATTAACAAGATAAAAACTAAGTTAAAACCTAAATCAAAATACTAATAAATACAAGTATTAAACAATTCACTCCCCGGTAACGGCACCAAAAACTTGATGTGTTGTCATGTGTAGGTAATTTATTGTTATCAAGTTTTAAATTTATATTTTATTGACTTTACCTATAACAAACACTAACGGGCAGTTACCCTGTCGATGGTGAGCTAGTTAGTACATAGGGTGTCGATCACTAAGAGTGGAACATTAACACTTAAATATCTATGATGCAGGATTTCTGACCATTTTTTAATATTTATAGTTGTCTCGTCTACCTATGATCTACCTTATGCACTCATGGGCAGTGTACCCGGTCGTGTGTAGTGTAGTAATCGGTAAAGCCGAGGTCGTCCCAAGAGCTATGCGTTTGGATCCTAATTTAAGTCTATGTCACGTTTTAATAGGGGTTTTTGAGTTGAATGATTAATTAAACTAAGTAACAGAAATGAAATGCTGAAAGTAAATTGAGTTGAATGCAGTAGGGAGAAAGTGTACTAACCTAGTTATTCATCCTATCATGCAATGACTATGTTTTCTAATTAAACTTCCTATCGCTTCAAGTGGGGCATAAGATTCACTAGACTCCTTTGGTCAATTCGTCTAGCCTATATCCCTAGAATCCTACTCAGATATCATAGGTCTGAATCCTAAGTGATTATCAGAGCTTGCAGGTAGACTAGTTCAAGTCATTAAGTGCCACTACATACTAGATTTATTCTTTGTGTGATTCGGCCTCTCGGATCTTAGACCACACATCTAACTTCTTAAGTTCATCAAACACGGAAGGTGATCCTTTGGTCAATTCGCACACAAGGAATTGGTAGTCCTTTGGTCAATTCTTACCAACCCTCGCAACCTACTACTCTAGGCTCCTTTGGTCAATTCTCCTAGTGTAATAAGTACAACCATTCTTCAAAACTACCGAAACTAGAGGATCTTACGAAAAACTAAGAATGCACACACTAGAAGCAATAATAAAAGCACGAAAACATAATCAAAGCAATAACGGATTCACAACTAGGCTAGCACCAAAGGTGCTTAGCCAATCATATTAAAAAGTACAAAAGATTCAATGTTTTGCATGGTAATGAAAGACATAGAATAGTAAATGTAAAATGAATATGAATCACTAAAACTTATTGATGTTATGTCGTGATCTCTCCCTTGGAAAATGCTCCATATGCTGCTGGAGATCATCCTTGTGGAACCCTACTTCGTTCTCTGAATTTTTGTGGCGTGAAAGATGTGTAAAATGCAGGAAATAGGGTTTGTATTTATAGGCCCGACCAAGCTACGGCGTAACCTCTAGGTATGGTTACGCCGTAACTAGTGTATCTTCAAACGATCCTTATCTGATTAATAGTAATTACAGCATAACTTGATGGATAGTTACGCCGTAATCTTTGATGGCGACAATGACGTCGTAATCTTCATGCAAGTTACGCCGTAATCTCTTCACTTCAATCACTTAAATCAACATTCTGTGTAAAATTTACGCCGTAACCTCCTACATTAGTTACGGCATAACCTTCATGGTCACGAAATTCTTCTAAGTCTTTAAAATGTTACGGCGTAATCTCAGAGGTAATTACGCCATAATTCTTGATTAGTGTTGACTTGGTCTTCGTGTATAAATCCTTAGCTATGGCGTAAGTGGAGAGTGGAGTTACGCTGTAACTTCTTCAAAGCTAGCATACTAAAGTGTGTATCATTGTAATTACTTTTCCAATTCCGCTTCTCTTTTGCTCCTATGCTCATATACAACATGGAAACGAAATATAAAGAAATCAGAGTATATATCCATATAAAACGATATAATAATGAGCATATTAGGGGAAATTGACACTAAAATATCAGGATTATTTGATGTCATCAATCTATCAGTATTTTAATTCTACAAGTTAGTCTAATTAAACCTAATCTAACACAGCAAAGGGGTTTTCAGCCTGAGAGACTGGCACGAGGTTTAGATTTAATAAATACCGTAAATGCAATAAAACAAATAACACACACAAGCAGAAACACAGATAATAAATGAGAGGTCATGCCGATAGTAAGGAAAACGTATTAGCCATTGTTTAGTCATATAAGATGTTTGATAGGTCTAAGACCTGTAGCGACTAGCGATGGTACTCACAACTTGGCGCAGTCTGTCCTACCTCTAAGCGTCCCTAAAGTATAGATTTTCATATTAAGTATTTATCAACAAAGTTAATCCTGTCACGATTACTCGAAACCCACATAAAGCTGCTTAATGATTATCAATTTTATCATTTATCCCTTCTAGGGCTTACATTAACATGTTAAACAATATCAATGAAGTAATAAATGTAATCAAAACACAAGCCTGAGCTGCCTATCGAATTAGAACAAATCAAGACATCAAATAATCATTAAACATGGCTAATACCTACAGGTATTAGCCTATAATCTCAGTCATGATACAAGATAATATGTTCTGAAAGATTCAAGTGTAAATCAAAAGAGAAAAATACGCTAACTGAACGATTAAAGTGTAACACAACGAATTAAGTGAATCTTCCTATGTAATTATGCACTAGCAGAACCTTCTTGGTTTTCTTTATTGCTATGGTCTCGTACTTGGTGGTTATATGCTCTCTGGCCTCTAAAAATCGAATTCGGGTCTTCTATTTATAGTTTCTGGAAACAGAGTCGATACGGTGTATCAGGTTGTGTGATACGGCGTATCAAAGTAACTTCGCGTGGGGTCCAAGATTATTATATTCTGCAATATTCGCACACCGCCATAGTGATACGGCGTATCATAGTGATTCTGGCGTATCATGTCTTCAATATTCTTGGAAATCTGGTGAAGTCGATGGATACGGTGTATGTCTTTGTCATCATACGGCGTATCAGGACTAAAGCAAGTCATATCTTCTTGTTGACCGAAGTTTCATATACGGCGTATCCAATATATTGATACAGCGTATTCCTCAAAGTCAGACAATGGTATTCATAATCTTCCAAGTCTTGGTATACAGCATATCTATCTAGAATGATACGGCGTATTCTTTGTCAGTTCAGTAGACTTTTCTAACTTGATCAATTTTTCTCCAATTTACGTCCAGAATAGCTAACTTTCACCAATTGCTTGTAAATAACTGAAATATAAACATTTAAGCGATTAAATATCAATTCTCATATAAGCTGATATAAAACAAGCACTATACATATGATAAATGATGTTAATAATATGACCTTATTTGATGTCATCACCTGCACAAACCATTTTTTTTAAGTCCATAAACAACCGTGTGATTGGTTTCCATTTATAAATATATTCTCTTTTGTTAGTATGTTTACCTTTTTAAATTGATAGTGTTGCAACCTTGTTTTTTATTTATAGACCAAATAGTAAATTTTGCCACATTTAAATAGTTAAGAACTTTTAAGTTTGAGGATGCATATATACATGCATTATAAGTAGTAATAAATAATGAATATAAAAAAATGAAATATTGTGTGATTAAAAGCTTCCATTCAAAAGAATTATTTCCATTAAAGAGTCTAACAGACGTGTGATATATTCCATTCAAAAAAATTGTGTCCATCAAAGAAACCAACAAACCGTGTGATATTGATAACGCTCATTTTGTCTATGATAGAGTCGCGTTATTTGTATATTTTTGTATATTATTTGGTTATGTTTATGAGCATTTTGCGCTTAAAATGTATTAAGATGTGTTCAGGTCTAAGTACAAGAAAATATCGAAGAATGACGAAGAAAAGCCAAAAGATTAAGAGGATATTCAAGAAAAGATTGTCTTCGAAGATATTGATTCATGTTATGATTATTTCCGATGTACAAGAGAAGGTTGTGAAGATTTTTAATGAAAGATGGAGTCATGATTTGGTGCTTAAAAGAGTGTTAAAGAATGGAGTTTTATGCCAACCCAAGGTTGAAATTAATGTGCAAAACAGTTCCCAACCCAAGGTTGAAGCTGAGATTCAAACCCAAGGTTCAAAAGCCCATTTTGAGGTTGAGCAGCCATCCCAGCCGCCGGTTCAAATCTGAACCGCGGGTTGAGACGTGTCTGAGATGAAGAGTTGCACTAATTCAAGGTTTTAACTACCATTAATCACCAAGTCCGATCATTTCCTCTTCATTATGATTATGGGGTGTTTGTAACAGCATATTAACTCAATTTCAAGCATAAATACACCCTATAATCACCACATTATCATAAGCAACTCACAATATACAAAAATAAGCAACTCACAATATACAACAAGAAGCAAGAGACAAGACAACAAATCTTAATCAAGCCTTACACCATAAGGACTTGATCATATCTTATACAACCCGAAAGAGCTCAATAATTCCTGTCATTCTTAAGGAGATACCAAGAAGTGTTGGTGATACTTGTGAGAAGAGGTGGAGAATTCCCTTGTTCGATTGGAGGCGTTAAGGAGTGCTATAACTCTTTATATTTCTTACTCATTGTAGTCTTGCTTTGGGTAACTTTCTTTTACTTAATTATTATGTTGAATAATTTGATGTTGAATGAAATGTTACGTTTGTTGATGAAACTTGTTATGGAGTAATTTGTGATACTTGTTTGGGAATTATGTAGACTTTCGTGTGAATGTTGAATGATTAGTCGGTTAGAAAAAGTGATTATTCTCATAAGTTTGTTTAAATATAATTCGTGTTCTAAAACTTGTTGATTTAACATTGTTGGATTTAAAGGTCGAAAGGATTTCTAATATTGTTTAATTCCAAGAAGTTGGTGCACAAATGGATTGGTACTTGATAATTGACAACTATTAAGTATTCAAGTTTTTAAATGAATTCGAGAATATTTAATCACGAGATTGGGTCGAAAGGACTCGTATGAACTAATGTTACTAATCATCTTTTTCATACATTTGATAACACACCCATGAAACTAGTAAAAACATGGATTTTCTTGATATTACCCATTGACTAGAAAACCTTGTGAAAATTGGTATGTGCCTTCTACATATATGTTTCACCCAAACATATTCAACATTTTATCACGATTGGTTATTATTCCTAAACAAGTATTTGTTCGTTTGATTGATTGAATTCGGAACCATTGTTTGTTTGTTTATTTACGGTGCTTTAGAGTGTGACAATCTTTAGTACTATTTCTTGTGCTACATAAATTGCTAAGCTTAAACTACGTAGTCTCGTGGGACGATCCCTATTTACCACAAACCATATTACACACGGACGAGTATACTTGCTCGTATGCGTTTTCTTAATAATCAGTAAAAAGGTGTTTATAAATTTAAAATTTTAGTGAAACTTAGGATATAATATATATAACCGGTTTACGCGCATCAAGTTTTTGGCGCCACTGCTAGGGACTTAGATTAGTTTAGTTTAGATTAGTTTAATTCTAAATAGTAGCATAGAATTTGTTCTTGTTTTTCCATGAATTTTAGCGTTAATTTTATTTTAGTTCATGAGATTGTTTGATTTTATTTGATTGGTGATTTGTTATTTATTTGATTGGTGATTTGTTAAGTGTTAGGATTGATAATTTCTTGTTTAGTTTATTTATTTTGATTTTATATAATTTAATGTTTATTGTTTTAAGTATTAATTTAGTCTAAAAAAAACACTGCAAACCGCTGGTTCAAGAATGAACCGGTCTGGTTCACGAGTTTCTTTGAGAACCACAAAGGCCCAACCGCCGGTTCGTTTTTTGACGCGGTTTGCTTTCATTTTCTGAAGAAAAAAAAAATATTTTGTTTATTTACTTTAATTTGCTTAAGTTTGTTTAAGTTTTTAATTTATTTATTTTTCTTTAATACTTTAAGTTTTTAATTTATTTAGTTTTCTTTAATAAGTTTTATATGTTTACTTATGTTTTCTTGTTTAGATAGTTTAGTTTATTAACTAACCTCTAATGTTTGTTTTGGATTTCTTGTTTATGAATGTTTTAGTTTATTTTTGGTTATGAATTCGCCTAGTGAAGTTTTGGCTTATTTGGACAATTTGGAAACGGAATTAATGGATGTTGGAGATGTTTTGGCAAGAATGGAGAAAATGGTTGATGTGGAGAAAGTGGAATTGCAAGCGAAAGGGAAAGATATGGAACTTAAGGAATGTGAACCGGAAAAGCCACGGGTGATCACTTCACTCGAGCTAAGTTAAGGGAGTATGATGAGCCTAGTATGAGGTATTCCACGAATTGTGGAATCGAAGGTTTTGGAGCTTAGGATGCGGAGTGCAATATTGGACAAAGTGCCGCAGGAAAAGAAATGCGGCTGAGCTTAAAAAGCCCAGTGAACAGATATATATAAACGAAAACGAAGCAAAAGAAAACGAACATGTATAGTTTAGTGCATTGGGTTTACAAAGGTATAATCAAAGAGTACAAAGTAAGAAAGGGAAAAGGGTAGGTCAGTAATCCACCACGAGCCTGAACACAAAGCAAAAATAGTAACCATATCTTCATAATCATATAGAGGGGAGACCTCTCAGATAATCAGATAATATGAGGGGTGTCCTCATTCTTCAAATGGAGTAGCTAACTCATGAACTTGTGAAAGACGTGGATTGCACCCATGCATCAGTCACCGAACAATATATAATATCAAATCATGTTAAGTCCACGAACACGGACACGAACCTAGGATGCATCCATACGCCCCCCGAACAATAATATAGGCCATAATAAATATAATGTGCATGCAACGAACAATATGGGGACGGTGTGTAACATCACTCGAACACACTAGAGTCATGCCATTGGTGCATCAATGACACGGCCATGTTACCTTCATGGCTAGGAAACGAACTTGGCTCGGGTATCAAACTGAAGGGTCAAAGGTCCAAATCATTATTAAAGGTCCAAATCATTACAAAGGTTCAAATAGCCAAAGTCATCGAATCATAATCAAAGTCCAAATATCAAAGGTTCATGGCAAAGGTCGTATCCCATATCAAAGTAAAATGAATCCAAACGAACTGATCAAAGGTTCATAATCAACTGGTTTCTTTTAAGAAATCTTTATCCACTGGTTTTCATTAAAATGATCTTTAATAACTGTTTTTACAAAAGTAGTCTTTAAAAGTAGTTTTCATAAAAGTTTAGTAAAATTCCAAATAAAAGTGGTATCGCTTATTTCATAACCATCATTTTAAAATAAGTGTTCCTCAAAACATTTCCATGATATAATTTAAAAAGGTTTTCACATTTAGTTACCAAAATCAAAATGAACCTTCGAAGCATCAAGTGACTCGAATACTAATATCCCAAGGTAACGAACGAATATCAAATAGATCATTATAGAGGCTCAAAGAAAAAGGGTCATATCGAACATCAAGGTCAAATCGAATCAACTAAACGAACCAAAGTGTAGGGGAACATAGCAATGGCTTAGGGAATCTTAAAGTGAATCAAGATCAATGAGTCATGAGAAAGAAGACACCCTTACTGAAAAAGGGTAGAATATCTGTACCTTATACCGCACGTGCAAACATATCTAGAAATATAAAGATCGGAAACAACTCCATCTTCAGCGAATCTACACGAATACATGGTCGTCTTATTATTAATATCTTCTTCAAATCAGATTTCTCATTTTAGTCGGCTTTCCATTTTAGTAACTTTCCATTTATAGCAGGTTTCTATAATTAGCAGGTTTCCATTTTTTGAAAGTCTCCATAATCGGAAAGATTTAAGTATCATAACTTAGGTTAAGTCATTATTTAAGCATATTATGGACATAGGGTAGATTTTAACAAGTTATGATAGTTCAGGGTTAAATATTACAAGTTTCCAATAAATTAGGGTTTTAATTGACAATATCCCAAAGTTAAGGGTCTTAAATGAAAATATTGCAAACTACTAATTTAAATACACCATTTATTCAGAATCACATCTTTAGTCCATAAAGTTTCAATATTTACACTTTGCACCCTTTAATTAACAAAATTACAAAATAACCCTTATAGTTACATAATTTACAAATTAACCCATATTATATCCTTAATTACACAACTAGCCCTTACATTTAATAATTTACGGAATATACCTTCCATTTTATGTGTGGTACGAATCAAACCCCCAAGTTTTAAAAATGACAAAATACCCCCCTTATATTTTTAAAACCAATCGTACAACACTTTTAAACACAAACCCTAACCCTAATCTTTCCCAATCATCATACCATCATTACTACATCATAATTAGTCATTTATTAACAAGAATCCAGTTCCAAACACTAAACCCTAATCGAAATCCCTAGGGTTTCTATTTTTTCATTCGAATTCAATTTTCCGATTACAACAAAATTGACCACGACAAATTTTAGGCCTCAACAAATCGTTCCAACATTTTTCCCAGATCATAATATTCATATAAGGTCCAATTAAAATAAGAACATCACCCAGTAGAATCGTATGGTTTATTTTGGATTTATACACGTTTTTGTCCTCTAAAATTATTATGATCGATTAAGCATGCATGGATCTGTTTATGTATTTTATTTAGAACATATAGCACCTAAAGAACATAAGGAAAATGTAACATGAACATTCGAACGAGTAAAAGGGATATTTGGAATTTGTACCTCTCGGTTGAAAATAATTCGACAAACAAAATCCTCACCAACAAACGAGCGAACCCAAGGCCTTCCAAACAATTTTCCTAGATTCTTTAGTTGTTGAACAATACCAGAAAAATAGCCAAAGATTTTTCCCAAGCCGTATGAAAGCAGGTCGAATTTTTGTTAGGTTTTTAGGGTTTTCGGTATTTTGTTTTTGGAAGAAAATAAAAGGGAGTAACTAACTAAAGGGAAAGCCGAGGTTATGGGGGTGATTGGGCTGAAGAACTGGAATTTGAGATGACCAAATCAATTGGTTATAATTTTGAATCATTTCCATATTTTACTTTGCATTTAAATTGATTTATTTAGTTTTAGAATGTTTTTAAATAATAATAATAATAATACATAAGGTTAAATTCGGCCCATAGTGTGTGATCATAGAAATTTTTGTACTTTACAAATGTTACTTGTAGTAGTAGAAATTAATTTACTTCATAACTTGATCATTCCCAGAAGTTTGGGGTTAATTCGGTACTTTATAAGCTTATTAATAAATTTCTAAGATTATGAGGGCATTTTGGTCTTTTTACATGTTTTAGAGTTTTAGTGTTTTACAACTCTTCCCCTCTAACAGAAAAATTTCGTCCTCGAAATTTGAAGTCGCAAGGTGAAACGAAGTCATAGCAAGTCGCAACAGATCATTGTAATATTCTCATGCCCGAGGAGGTTCTTCCAAAAGATCTTCAGACCAAAAGTTTCTCATGACTCATATCAAAACGAGGTGGGTTCAAATTTCTCAAAGGAGACAAACTAAATTGATTCTGATCAAGAGGTCCATGCAACATAAAGTGGACGATAGGCGAATCTTAGAAAGCTCATATAGAATACGAACAAGATTTCAATTCAAATTGACTGAGTCAACAGTAAAGAGCTCTACAAAGAGTTTTCAAGCTATATAACTGAGGTCAACAGAATGCAAAACGAGAGTCCAAACTCATCCAGATATCTAATGATCGAAAGTAGAGTATACGCATTGGTAGAATGGACCTAAAGTCTCACTAATCACGGATAGTCCAACGGAGATCAAATTCTAAACTTCTTAGGTACTCCCAAAGATATCCTATGGCCACAATGAGTGCACGTTATATGGTGTAAGTATTATCACGTTGATCAGGCGTCATAATACTAGCACCACATAATTATGCCTTCATGATGATCATACTTTATTTCGAGTCGTGAGCAAAACCACCTATCTTAATCTACCTAGTACCTCTATAGTCATCAAATGTCACAAGATCAAATGTCATAGTCAAGAGGGAAAACAAAACTATTCGTAAGAGTATCAAAATCCCAGATTGCCTAGCAGAAGTGAGGTATGCCGTCACAAGCATCATATCTTCCACAATTCGCCAAAATCTCTCAAAACAAAGCCATCACCGAACATACGAAAAATAAACACGAATTGAAATGCTTCTAGGGAACTTAAATCATAAGAGGATCTTTTAACGATATAACAAAACTTAAGAGGGTCAACGGAAATGAAAGTTAGTCGTCAATAACTTCGGCCTTCATAGAATCAATTCTTCCGAACATAAAGGGTCTGTTTCAAAATCCGCTCATTCAAAACATTCAATCTCTTCAAGTCCGGTTAATCTGTCTTCGTTTGTCCATCAATCTGGATGTGAAACAAAATCGTGAACTTGTGTCTAGTTCATCAAGCCTCCTGCAGTTCTTCTTGGAATGTGATGGATTAGTGTGGATTTCTGGCACGATCTCTAAATCTCTTCATCATTCAGTCTGCTTCCGCTCTCAATTCATCTTAGTACAACCAAGATGAATAGGGAAGTGAGACTGCGCGTCTTCATCAGCTCCAGGTTCGCCATCTTGACTGGAATTTCTTCTTCTTCATCGCCAACACTTCTGCCTTGTAAGGAAAGTCTTCACTCTTCAGGGTAGCCACCGTTGTTGTCAACTCCAGGTCAGGTATTGAAGTAATTCTTCTGATATGATTCTAGTTGTCCTGATGTATACGAAAAACTTTCTGTGCAGCAAGGGAGTATCACCGAGTCTCTTTCTGAAATATCCCAAAATTGTTCCGCTCGAGGGTATGGAAGCTAATTTCTATCTCAACTTTTCCAAAACTCCATTCTCTATCAAACTAAGCTGTTTCTCTCTGTTCACGAAATTTCTCAATGGTATCATAAGTTGCAAACATCTTCTAGAATTCTTCTACAAAGTTTAAAAGGTTTCAGTTCTCCGTTCTGCTATCGGTCTTGACCAATTGGTGATAGTTTTCAAAACTTGCGGGATTTAAAGAGGTATCCTCAAATAAGAACATCGTTGTCTTTACAAATATCAATCTCTCAGAATGCACAAACGATCGACGAATTTCCTAGCAAAGTGCAAAGATGATTTTCATGCTCTTCCTCGTTTCCGAACATACTATTAAGTCATACAATGACCATTTGCCCAAGTACTCACGAGAAAACACTATTTATCAAATTCACGAAACAGTCACAGCTTTAGCTAATATTATTAGCGTCACTAACCGTCATAGCAGTCGTTACAAATACGGAAGTGATTTCAAGAATAACTTCAATTCATCAGAAGGAAACTTCGAGCTTCGAAAATTAAACAAATACATAGTCGTTTCAGGGTTGATGAATATTGGCTCCTATCAGTAATACGGTTCAGCTATCTCCAATCGCCATCCTTCTTTATCGCGAACGAAACTAAAACACGCCCAGAAGATACACTTAAACAAACTTACTTCCTGGTCTTCGGTTGCTGCTCTTCCCGGTCGCTCAATTCAACAGGTATGATTCCGGACACATCTGAAAGACACCTTCGCTTGGTGACTAGACAATCACTCGGTATCATGTCAAATCTTACTTCACATTCCGGTGGAAAACTTGGCGGTTCAGCCTGGAATCATATTCACAAAACGCAGGGTGTCAAATAACTCTCAAGATACGATTCATTCGTTGGTGTACGAAATGGGTCCTAGGAAAACTTCATAACCGCGAAAGTAACACACGAGTCTCCAGAGTAATAGTGATAGCAAAGGGTTTAACAATCGGTAATCACAGTAGGGAGTTCAAAATTGTTTCAAACGCTAAAGGTGAGACATAGAAGGGTAGTTGTCAATATTTGACTGATCACTCAACAAATTCCTTGCCAGAATAAAATTTAAGTTAACTATCCAAAGAAAGACGGATCAGCATAGCAAAACTTATCGTTCAAAAGTAAGAGGGAAACATTCTTATACTCGTGGTTACAACCACAAGACTTCTCATAGGGACGGGGATGGATGAAATGAAATCAAATAGTGTTGGAAGATTTATAGACGTTTACCAAAGCAAAAGACAAATAACAAAATGCATCAAGTACGTCATCGCCACGGAGGTTCTCAGAATGCCCGAATAGGCATCAAAGTGATTAACAAAACGATCAGAGTGAAACGCGGGTCTTTATCAAAAGATTAACAAAAGGAATCTGAAGATAAGGATCAAACAGTGTTGGCAATCATTATGCAATTTCAACGCCTTCACGATTTAGATCAGGTTCAAATCTTAGGTGGTGCAAAGTATAAGCTTCCGATTTCCAAAAGTGATATCAACAGACTCTAACCAAAAACAAAGCACGAATCAGAGTGATGCGGAAGCAAAGATATTTAAGCAAATGCCTTATAGTCTACCCATTCCTCATCGGTCAAAACTTAGGTTCCTATGGGGAATTCCTAAAGCAAATTTTCAAAGGTTGTCTTACGAGCGCCTACAGGGAAAACTTAGTGGTCCTAACTTACACAGGCCAAGGGTAAATGTATTACGAATCGCAGCCTGTCTCTCTGATACCATAATTGTAACACCCCAACCCGATAAGGGTAAAGATATCACAACAATGGTTTCATGTCAGATCAAAACAAAGCATACATTTACAGTAATACAAGAAATCTCAAAGGTTACAAATGAAATACTGAATATACAAGGTTACAATCGAAAATTTCAATGACTACTAAGTCTAAATATAATGACCTCTAATCATTGCTAATCCATAATAGCTATCAAAGTCTTCTAAGTCCGAGGTTCTCTCCACTCATAACCCAGCTTCCAACTAAAAACCTGCCGCAGGAAAAGAAATGCGGCTGAGCTTAAAAAGCCCAGTGAACAGATATATATAAACGAAAACGAAGCAAAAGAAAACGAACATGTATAGTTTAGTGCATTGGGTTTACAAAGGTATAATCAAAGAGTACAAAGTAAGAAAGGGAAAAGGGTAGGTCAGTAATCCACCACGAGCCCGAACACAAAGCAAATATAGTAACCATGTCTTCATAATCATATAGAGGGGAGACCTCTCAGATAATCAGATAATATGAGGGGTGTCCTCATTCTTCAAATGGAGTAGCTAACTCCCGAACTTGTGAAAGACGTGGATTGCACCCATGCATCAGTCACCGAACAATATATAATATCAAATCATGTTAAGTCCACGAACACGGACACGAACCTAGGATGCATCCATACGCCCCCCGAACAATAATATAGGCCATAATAAATATAATGTGCATGCAACGAACAATATGGGGACGGTGTGTAACATCACTCGAACACACTGGAGTCATGCCATTGGTGCATCAATGACACGGCCATGTTACCTTCATGGCTAGGAAACGAACTTGGCTCGGGTATCAAACTGAAGGGTCAAAGGTCCAAATCATTATTAAAGGTCCAAATCATTACAAAGGTTCAAATAGTCAAAGTCATCGAATCATAATCAAAGTCCAAATATCAAAGGCTCATGACAAAGGTCGTATCCCATATCAAAGTCAAATGAATCCAAACGAACTGATCAAAGGTTCATAATCAACTGGTTTCTTTTAAGAAATCTTTATCCACTGGTTTTCATTAAAATGATCTTTAATAACTGTTTTTACAAAAGTAGTCTTTAAAAGTAGTTTTCATAAAAGTTTAGTAAAATTCCAAATAAAAGTGGTATCGCATATTTCATAACCATCATTTTAAAATAAGTATTCCTCAAAACATTTCCATGATATAATTTAAAAAGGTTTTCACATTTAGTTACCAAAATCAAAATGAACCTTCGAAGCATCAAGTGACTCGAATACTAATATCCCAAGGTAACGAACGAATATCAAATAGATCATTATAGAGGCTCAAAGAAAAAGGGTCATATCGAACATCAAGGTCAAATCGAATAAACTAAACGAACCAAAGTGTAGGGGAACATAGCAATGGCTTAGGGAATCTTAAAGTGAATCAAGATCAATGAGTCATGAGAGAGAAAACACCCTTACTGAAGGAGGGTAGAATATATGTACCTTATACCGCACGTGCAAACATATCTAGAAATATAAAGATCGGAAACAACTCCAAATCAGATTTCTCATTTTAGTCGGCTTTCCATTTTTAGTAACTTTCCATTTATAGCAGGTTTCTATAATTAGCAGGTTTCCATTTTTAGAAAGTCTCCATAATCGGAAAGATTTAAGTATCATAACTTAGGTTAAGTCATTATTTAAGCATATTATGGACATAGGGTAGATTTTAACAAGTTATGATAGTTCAGGGTTAAATATGACAAGTTTCCAATAAATTAGGGTTTTAATTGCCAATATCCCAAAGTTAAGGGTCTTAAATGAAAATATTGCAAACTACTAATTTAAATACATCATTTATTCAGAATCACATCTTTAGTCCATAAAGTTTCAATATTTACACTTTGCACCCTTTAATTAACAAAATTACAAAATAACCCTTATAGTTACATAATTTACAAATTAACCCATATTATATCCTTAATTACACAACTAGCCCTTACATTTAATAATTTACGGAATATACCTTCCATTTTATGTGTGGTACGAATCAAACCCCCAAGTTTTAAAAATGAAAAAATACCCCCTGATATTTTTAAAACCAATCGTACAACACTTTTAAACAAAAACCCTAACCCTAATCTTTCCCAATCATCATACCATCATTACTACATCATAATTAGTCATTTATTAACAAGAATTCAGTTCCAAACACTAAACCCTAATCGAAATCCCTAGGGTTTCTATTTTTCATTCGAATTCAATTTTCCGATTACAACAAAATTGACCACGACAAATTTTAGGCCTCAACAAATCGTTCCAACATTTTTCCCAGATCATAATATTCATATAAGGTTGTAGGTCACGATGATATCTCAAACACACACTCGATGTGACAAATAAGCACACGAACTACTACACTATATTAAGCTACGTATGAAAATGAATAAGCTAATACGATAACTAAATAAGAGAAGAGAATAAGGAGAGAATAAGAAGAGTGGAAGGCTTTCAATTAATCAAACGTTACACTGACAGAGCTTTCGCAATATGAATGAAAAACCAACAATAATAATGATGCCCATAGCCTTCTATTTATAGGCGATATGCTAGGGCATCCATGTGCTAATCTTTCTAGAAGGTATAACCGGTCCATGGGCTACTAATGGACCGGATTCTAATTACAAACATTATAGCCCATACGTGCAACATAATAACTAAATGAACAAGACTTGAACTTAATTAAAACATGTTCCTAACAAAGGTCCAATAAAAATAAGAACATCACCCAGTAGAATCGTATGGTTTATTTTTGATTTATACACGTTTTTGTCCTCTAAAATTATTATGATCGATTAAGCATGCATGGATCTGTTTATGTATTTTATTTAGAACATATAGGACCTAAAGAACATAAGGAAAATGTAACATGAACATTCGAATGAGTAAAAGGGATATTTGGAATTTGCACCTCTCGGTTGAAAATAATTCGACAAACAAAATCCTCACCAACAAACGAGCGAACCCAAGACCTTCCATACAATTTTCCTAGCTTCTTTAGTTGTTGAACAATACCAGAAAAATAGCCAAAGATTTTTCCCAAGCCGTATGAAAGCAGGTCGAATTTTTGTTAGGTTTTTAGGGTTTTCGGTATTTTGTTTTTGGAAGAAAATAAAAGGGAGTAACTAATTAAAGGGAAAGCCGAGGTTATGGGGGGTGATTGGGCTGAAGAACTGGAATTTGAGATGACCAAATCAATTGGTAATAATTTTGAATCATTTCCATATTTTACTTTGCATTTAAATTGATTTATTTAGTTTTATAAAGTTTTAAATAATAATAATAATAATACATAAGGTTAAATTCGGCCCATAGTGTGTGATCATAGAAATTTTTGTACTTTACAAATGTTACTTGTAGTAGTAGAAATTAATTTACTTCATATCTTGATCATTCCCAGCAGTTTGGGGTTAATTCGGTACTTTATAAGCTTATTAATAAATTTCTAAGATTATGAGGGCATTTTGGTCTTTTTACATGTTTTAGATTTTTAGGGTTTTACAAGTTGAACGTGAGACCGAGGTGACAAAGGACACGGTGCTTCCTACTAATAACGGAAATACCGAAGACGTCCAACCTCCAGTTGTCCAAAGTGCTCCAAAGTTTAAAAAGACGTTACCTTATCCGACTAATCCAAAGCTCCATGAGAAGAACAATCAACAAATGTTGAAATTCCTTCAACTTTTTCAAAAGCTTCATTTCGATTTGAGCTTTGCGGATGCTTTACTTCATATGCCTAAGTTTGCTTCAACTTTCAAGAGCTTAATGAATAATAAAGAAAAGTTGTTTGAGTTAGCTAACACACCGTTGAATGAGAATTGCTCGGCGGTAAACCTTAAGAAGCTTCCCGAAAAGCTTGAGGACCCTGGAAAATTCCTCATCTCGTGTGATTTTCCAGGAATGATTGAGTGCTTAGCCTTGGCCGATCTTGGTGCAAGCATCAATCTCATGCCTATTTCCGTGTGGAAAAAGCTTTCTCTACCCGGACTTACTCCTACCCGAATGACTCTCGAACCCGCGGCTGTTCGATTACTCATACAAAATGTATCGCTGAAGATGTCATCGTGAAGGTAGGTAAGTTCCATTTCTCGATTGACTTCGTAGTAGTTGATTTCGATTCCCGATCCTTGGGTTCCCCTCATTCTCGGGAGATCCTTTTTGAGGACGGGCCATGCCTTAATAGATGTTTATGCGGAAGAATTAACTCTTAGAGTTGATGATGAAGCCGTTACCTTCAATATCGACCAAACTACAAGCTGCTCCTCTAATTTTTTGGTAAACCGAATTGATATTAAAGATGTTATGGAGTATGCTCAAAAATTCCTTGAATTTTCAAATGATTCCTCGAGTGGCAATCCCACTCCGACTTCTGAACCAATCATTTCTGACTCTTCCCATCCTTCTCCTCCGCTTGAGGGAAGTGATATCACTATGGAAGAGCTCAAAGTTTTCCTTGTTGATGATCCAATTTTGCCGGAAATTATTGATGCCAATTGTGATCCGAGGGGAGATATTCCTTTATTAGAAAAGATGATATTTGATGAACCGTCACCTTCACTCCCCCCGAAGGAAGATACCGATGAAGAAATTTTTGAAGTTAAGCCTTCAGAACCTCTGAAGCTCGAGCTCGAGGAGTATTTACCCGAATATGAAAGTTTTTTCCTCAATACGGAAGAGGAGATTAGTGGCAATCCCACTTCTCATCCCGATTATTCTCTCCCGGCTTATGAAGCCTTTTGCTTTGATAGTGATCATACAGAAGAGACGAGTAGTGGCAGTACCACTTCTCATGCTTATATCTCTCTTCCCGAGTATGACTCGTTTCTTTTTTATAAGAATGATTCGTTTATCTTTGAAGAGTTCTCCGGTGAACTCTCTCATATCATATCTCCTCCGGAGTATGATCATTTCTATTTTGATCTTGAGGAAAATCTTGACCCGGGGGGAGGTGTACTTTATCATAAGAATTTGCTTATTGATTATATCATCCCAACCCTCCCTCATGAGGTTTTTGTTGCAAATGAACATAAGAGCTTTAATGTTGATATACAAATTTAGGACAAATTTGCTTTTGAAGATGAAGAATTTTTCACATTAATTATCAAAATTTTTCTTCCCTTCATCACATATGATGTGACTTCTCCTCTTCTTCACTCCTTCGGGAGTGAGGATACTATCTTTGACCCCGGTATCACCGTTTATGGTTGCTATTCCTTTGAACCGTGGGTATCTCGTCGGTGTGGAACTTTCGTATGCTTCAATGTTTATCCAAACCTCTTGAACGGAAGTCCGATGGAGATTATCTTTTCCACATGCTCCCCCAAGAACAATTAAATTCGGGGCGAGTCAAGCTTAGCGACTCGATAATAAACAAGCAATTCTTGGGAGGCACCCCATGCTTATCCTTCTATCTTCTTTTTATTTTCTTTCTAATAAGTGACGTGAGGAGGTCTACCTCTTCCATTTCTCTTGTTTTGTGCTTGTTGTTGTTTATGTCCAGGATTTGCCCAAAGTTTGAAGACTCTCGTGCTCGTGGTTTCGTCTTTCTCCACTCGAGTCTCATCCTTTGTTGCTCATCCGATATCCTAAATCTTATCGACTAACGTTTATCTTTTGGCATAATTAATAAACGGCCTTAGATTTACTTAAGATGACCCTTCTTTTAAAACATTGAGGACAATGTTTCGTTTTAGTCTGGGGGGTAATCTTTCGATTTGATTTGACCTGGCATTTTCTTTGCCGTATACTCTCGCAACTCCGTTTTTCCACCCAAAAAAAAAAATGAATGAAAAAATGAGAAAATTTAAAAATTTTTGCAAAAAAAATTATAAGTGTTTTGACACATTGTTGACTTTCCGCTGGTGAGAGTAGGAATAAAATTTTGACTTGATCGAGCGTGTTAAGCTCTAGCTTGTCCCCTTAACCTTTATAATTGAAAGTTGTGCTAGTCTTTTATACCAGAAGCTACAAAACGTGAATTCTTTTAAGAGTTTGCAAGTTTTCATAATTGACTTTAAATATGCGCATCTTGATTTTATTTGACTAAGCATTCGCGGATCTTATTACTTAAGATTTTAAATTTGCGAAGAACGAGAAATGATAGAGTTAAAGATAAGTTAGATGCTAAGCGTGGAGTAGTTGGATCTCTTTAGAGCCCATCGAGGTTATTTGTAACTTTTTGCTCCCATCAGTTAGAAAACCCAAAAATATAAATTTTCTAAATAATTAAAGGTGCATGGTTTTGACGATAATTATTTTTTACTCCTTCTTTAGAGAATTCTTGCTTATAAGAGTTGGGTACACATCAAGGTACTGTCAGTGTTGTGGAGAAATAATACAACTGATTCCTGATAGTACGTGCTATTGTTTCGGATGTTGAAAGACCGCAGGACTCGGAATTTGGAAAAAATATAATGAAAAATAAATAATAAATAATCTAAAGCCGATAAAAGTTTTCTGTTTTCTGAAGATTCGCTCTCGTTGACTCAGACTTCAAAAAGGCCAAGGATTAATAATATGTGCTATATAATGTTAAAATGCCAAATTTTGATTCCGGGGATGTCCTAATAAAAGCCTTTGTCTCTGGACTCGTAGATGAGTTGTTTCGGTCGTAATAAAAAGGATATTCCCCAAAATCATGTTAAATCAGGACCTTGATGTGGACCTCATTTTATGGGCAGCGGTTCTCGAGGGAAGGATCTTAAACTAATTAGCGTCTAAACTTAGTTCCTTTATCGGATTAAAAATCTATGAAAACCAAGAAAGAAAAAAGTCATTTTTCCATAAAATACTTAGAGGAAAATAGGAATAAGGGAGCGAGAGGTTCACATTTAGCATCCATGGGTAGTGTTGGCATCTAACTTGTGTTTAACAATGATCTCGTTTTTAAGCTTGGTTTGGGGACTCATGAAAAACCAGGGACGATGAATTTTATCCATTTGGACGCTTTTCCATGATTAGTGCTTCTTACTCCGTGATCCTAAAAGTTATTAAGAAATAATGAAAGTCAACATCCCGTCACATTAAGAAAAGTTCAAAAAGATAATATATTCAATAAAATGGTCAAACGGGTCGTTTTTGAAACTATTGATTTCTTAATCTCTTTTGAGGAACATTTTGCTACTTTTCAAAATCTTTGGTTTTAAAAGCGTGATGTGATGACATTGTGTGAGGACACGGCAATACCTTAGTCTGGGGGATTTTGATATGTGTGAAAACACATACCTTTATTTGACCAAAAAGGGACCAAAATGACCAAAAACTAATCAAATATGCCAAATATATTGTGTTTTTGTATTTATGCATGTGCAGGAACGGATATCATGAAAATGGACAAAAATCAAGGAAAAATGGAAAAAAACAAACACGAGAATGGAAAGAGTATCAAAAGCCGAGGCCGGGGAAGAATTTACAAGTTTGGATCACAATTATGCTCAAGTTGTCAACATTGGCCCTTGAATTTACAAATGTAGCAACCTTGGTCCTTTTAACTTTAAACCAAAAAACTATTACTAAATCCTAAACTTATAACCGGATCCACAAATAACAAACCCAACCCTTTTATAAAAACCCACAGTCCCAAAAATCACCAGCCCAATCCCTTCACCACAACCCATCCACTTTCTAACCCGTATTTCCTTTTTACCCAAAATAAACCCAAGTCAACCCCTTTACCCGGTCAAACAACAAAACAATTTTACCCGCCCCTTGTTACTATTCATCATCTCCCTAACAATTACCCTGCTCTCCCATAAATTACCCGTACATTTAATGGTTTCTAGAAGCATGACTGACATGGCAGAGAGGGTGACAAGAGGGAATGACAGAGTGGACGAATGAAGCAATATGATTGGTTGAGACACCTCACAAAGATGATCAAGGGCTACGGATTGAATATAAGATTGATGGGAAAGGATCAAGGGTTGAGATGAGAGAATCCAGAGCCTTCTCAAACCCTAGCTTCCCCTCCTCAACTGCCTATATAAGAAGACCTCTTCACAAGAGCACAAGCTGTCCAATAATTTTTATTGAGTCCATGTTTATTTTTTGTTCTAGTTATTTAAATTCAGTTGTAATTTACATTTAAGCTTTGTAATCTCACTTTTATTAATGCAAATTTAGCTTTTCATTTAAATATTTGTCGAATTTATTTTAATTGCTTTTAAATATTATTGCTATTAGTTGTTTAACCTTCCATAAGCTCTTACTTTCTGTTCTCACAAGCTCATACAAGCTTGTCATAGCTTATTGTGAGTTTGTTTTGTTTAATTCCTGTTTAAATTGCAAAAATTCAAAAAAGTCAATAAAAGTCAACATTATAGTCAAAATCAGCTTTTGGATGATAAGCCAATCAGGGAAGAGCTTATTGCTGTAACTAGCTTGTCATTTGACAAGCTAGAGCTTGTTGAGTAGCTCCGCGAGCATATTTTGCCCTGTTTGTGTAAGGGCTTTTGTAAGTTTTCTTTTAATTGCAATTTTAGCTTAATTTCTGCTTTTTACTTATTCATACTGCTTATTTGCTTTTATTTCTGCTTTTTAATTGCTTTTATATGCTTGTTATTGCTTTTGATTGCTTTTCATAGTTTAGTATTAGATTAGTTATCTCTTGTTCTAGTTTTCACTTAAAACTCATAAAAATAAAAAATAATAGCATAATCTGTCTTAGCTTAATTCAGTGCTTATTCATAGTTGAGAAATGCTTTTTAGACTTTGCTTAATCTAGTTAAACATTTGTATCTCCTAATTTCTGTTTTATTTGGTCTTTCTTAGTTCAAAATTGCAAAACAGCCCTCATAAAGGGGTGTTTGGCACAAGCACATTTTTACTGTTTTGGTCATTTTTATTTAACAAGTTAATTTGAATCAGCTTCATTTAAGTCAAATAAGTAGTTTTTAAGTCAATTTTAGTATTTTTATTATTAAGTCTTGTAGCTTGTCTAGTGATTTCCAAATTTTAGAGTCTTAAACTTTCTTTTAGAGCTTATCTTTGAATTTATAGATTAGGTCTTGTTTAGTTGTTAGTTTTGAGTCCAATGTGGTCTATTAAGTTTGTCTTAAAGGTCTTTGTAGTTGTCTAAAGTTTACAAGACCAATTGGTCATATTTTTATTTCTAGGTCTGCACAGAACCCAAAATTCATATGCAGTCTGCAATGGTTTTTCAAAGGGCATTTTAGTGCTTAATTTTTGGTCATAGTGCCTGATAATCATTTTACAAGTTGTTTAGATTATGGTTAATGTTGTTTTTAAGTTTCCAGTTCAGTCATAGCTTATTAGTAGCTTAATTGTGCCTTAAAAAGTTGCATATTAGTACATAAGAACACTGGTTCATCAGTGCTCATTGTTTTAAGCAGCCACTTTTTCATCTTAATTTTAAGCTTCTTATAAGCTCATTTAAGCCTGCATTTCCATTTATAAGCTCTTTACTATTCTAGTTTGATTTGTTCTCAGTTTTATTGGTAAGCTTTTTGACTTTAGAGCTTATTTCTAAGCTCAAAAATGCCTTCTTGGGCTGTTCTATATTGCATCAGTTTGCATTTTTCCTTATAGCTTAATTTCTTATCTGAGCTTATTGCTAGTACTTAACTGCTTATTTAGGTTCATTTTAGTTTTTTTTGGATTTGCTTTTAGTTTTAGTTGCTAATTTTATTACTCACATAAGCTTATTCAAGCTTTTGTGCGCAAATCAGTTAAGTTTTTTTTTTTTTTTTTTTTTTTTTTTTCAATTTCCTTCTATTTATAAGCAGTGTCTTATAAGATATTTCGGGATTATTTTAGAAGTTCTAAAAAGTTTGCTTTCACAAAAGTATCTTATTTTTAGCTTATTTACATGTCTCAAAAGAAAAATTTTCAAAATAAAAATAAAAAGGGGAAGCTAGAAAGTCCAGGGTGAGCCAGGCTCGAACCCTGGACCTCAACTAGTCTCAACCCTCACACCACTAGGGGTGTACGTTCGGGCGGTTTACGGTTTATTAGAGTTAATCGGTTTGGGTTATTCGGTTTTTTAAAATATTTTTGACCAACCAATACCTAAACCAAATTAATCAAAACCAAACCAAACCAGCCAAATAAATAATCGGGTTATTTGGGTCGGTTCTCCATAAAACCAAATAAGAGAATGATCTATAAAAGGTAACTCTCCTTAACGTTATTAAAACTTAATAGAACATCCACACCAAGGTTGCAACAAATGTAGTAAAATAATAACAATAAACTAATTATTGATTAATATCAAGTCATCAGTACATCATATAAAGTTATATGCCTAAAAAGTGGATAGTTACGAGTATCAAAATACACATAAAAGAAAAATAACGCACTTCTTTAAATTGAGGATGAATGTTAGACTTGAATTGATCTATTAATATTCCATCAAAAACCCAATTATCATTTAAGTTTAAAAAAAAGGTATGAACATTAGTATACTTAAGTGCTCTACTATGGCAAGGACAATTTCATACTATATTGGCAAGTAGCAGAATAACAAAACTTTGATTGAATTGACATGATAAATAAATAAATAAAAAAAAAAAAAAAAAAAAAAAAAAAAAAAAAAGAAAAAAAGATGATAAACTACATAGTACAAATAAAACACTACACATATGAGACCATTATGTAGGGGAAGAAATTGGTTGACAATTACTAAGTGCATGATTTTGGCTATGACAGAATCACCTTCAAAGATTAAAGCTCGAATTTTAAGTAACCTAGCAAATTTCTCTCATTCCAAATATTTGATTGAAGGTTTCTATGTTATGAAAGTATAATTTTTATAAATAGATTAAACGCTCCTTTGTTACAGTTCGGGTATTCGGTTGGAAGCCGAACAATAAACCGTATATTATTTCGGGTGCGCCCAAAAATCCGTACCAAACCCATTTCACCCAATTTCATTTGGATCGGTCGGTTTTTCGGGTCAAACCGTTTAATGAACACCCCTACACACCACACACTCAAACCAACTGCCCTTGGGTCTTCTTCGGGTAGTATCTTGCAAGGTTTTTTTTATTTAACCAAATTTTTTCAAGTTTAGCTTAATTCTTTCTTTAGCTTATTATATGCTTATTCTTATAATTTCAGTTTCTTATTTTTCCAGTATTCTACACTTCTTTAAGTACTTTTTTGTAAATTTTCATAATTTTTCTCTTTTATTTAGTATTTTTTATATATTTTCCTTTTCAAATTAGTTTTTAATTCATAATAATTAAAATAATAGTAAAAAAAATATTTTTCTTGTTCCCAAAATTTTCTTTTATCATTTAGGACCTAGAAAAAATAGATTTGCATTGCTTGGACTAGTATTTCTTAGATTTCACTTTTTAGGGCTCGGGATTAGCCCGAGCGTGCTCGTTTTTAGTTTTCCTTTACGTTTTTACTTACGTGTGCTTCATATTCTTGTTTTAATTGTTTTATTAGTTGTTTTTAGCTTACATTTCATAATTGTAGTTTAAAAATCCAAAATCTAACTTATTTCACTATTCATGACACAATCACGACTCGAACCGATAATTCCATTCATTACGTCGTTGGGAAAACGACTCGGGAATACATATTTCCTTTGTATTACCTTGGAGATATAATTGTAACAAATTAGCTGACAATACCATGGCTAAAGCCTATGGAAAAGTTAAGAACGTAAGGCTACAAATAGGTTTCCAAACCTACTTGTGTGACTTCTTAATCTTACATGTGCCTATTGATAAGGAGATGCCTATATTGGTTGGTCGTCCATTTTTGAGTACATGTGGAGCCGTAATTGATAATGGTAAAGGGACTATGGAGATTGATGATGGAGTTGCTAGGAGAATTTATCATGCTAAGAAAAGGAACAAGATTCTAGCGGATGAGGAATCGGACGAGGAAGATTGGTTGGACATGTTTGATATTGGCCATGATAGTGAAGGAAACCCGAAATATGGAATAACCGCACCATCGTTTGAACATATTAAGGATGATATGAAACGTGCCTTTGCTATGGAAAACTATTTCAATCCTTTCAAAAATATAATTGTGTATAAAAAGATGGTTGAATTTCTTGGTTCTTTGCCAATCCAACTCAAGAATATTGAGTGGACATCCGATGGCTATAGTAAGTGTCAAAAAGTTGAGGGAGACAAGGTTTGGCATACTAAGATTGAGATCACTAGCCCAAGTGGACGTCGTTTCACTCGTGCGTTTAAGACAAGGGAAACCGATAGGATACTTTCGGGAAAGTTAAATTCGGAAGATATTCTACGTTTCGGGAACTATTTTGATTGAAGAAAGCGTTTTGAGGAATAAAGAAGCTTATCGCTAAGCTTCCGCTCATTTTGTCTTTGATGAGCCTTATTATTATTGTTTGCATTTTGATTATTTTGGATTATCTTGTTATGTTTGCATTTCTATGTTATTTTTAGTGTGTTTTAGCTTTATAAGCTTTATAAGCTTTTATTTATATGAAGTATTTTAAGATTGTGTTATAGTGTTTTTAGTTTGTTTAGTTTGTTTAATTTAAGCTTATTGGAAATGTTTGAAGTGTTTATGAGTTGTGGTAACCATTTAAAGTTATCGAGAAATTGAGGAATGATTTTGTTTAAGTCGGGTTTTTGCTAAAAATTTCATCAACCTACGGTTGAAGTACCAACCCACGGCTTAAGTCCTCATTTTTACCAAACAAGAAAGAAAAAAAAAACCCCACAAAACACCAACACTTTCAACATCATTCCAATTGATTGGGAGATTGAAGTTTAATTCTTACATTGAGTTTCTAAGGATTCAATGGCATCAAAAAAAGTAACTAACACCATCCAATTACCTTAATTTGTTCTTAATTCGAATTTGATTTCTAGGGTTTTGAATTGGGCAAATTTTATATAGTTCGAATTGATTGAATTTCTTTGATGGGGTTACTAGAGATTTGATAACAGGTTTGATTGCAAGTGAAATTAGATGAATTGGTTGAGTATGGAATGAGAATTTGAGGTTTTGAAATTTAGGGTTCATGATGTCGAATTTTTGGGAATTAGAATCAAGATTGATTGGATTTCTTGTGGTATATGGTTAATGATTCGTGTGTGTATGCTATTTGATTAATTATACGGACCACTTCTTTGTTTGATTTTGATTTGATTCAAGGATTTTTGAGGTTTAGAAGTTAAGAGGATAAGGAGAATTAAGCCATTAGAATAAGCACTAATTGTTGGATTTAAATAACTTGACAATCAATTAAATAAATAAACACATCAAAGCACGTATAATAGCGGAAGCAAGGATCATATTTAACATGTATAAAATATTACCGAATATTAAATAGTTACGTACCTTTTAGATCCTAGCAAGAACAAGGATCAAACTTGAATTCTTCTTCACTATTCTTGAACTAACAAACCAAGATTAATTACTAAAGTAAGTAATATCTAAGTTCATGACACACGTGCTATAACCGATCAAAGGTTGATGCTAGTGAATGAACACAATTATTAAACGATATGCATAGTACGATTCATACAATATGAATCATATCTTTAAAGCTACTGTACAATGCTATATCACATAGTACGATGCATATCTATAATTCATATATTCAAAGCTACTGTACATTACAATATCTATTAATATATGATTCATAGTACGATCCATATCTATCATGCATGGTACGATGGCTGCAAGGAATAGTAGGTAGATGACTTTGTGTATATTAATTATCTGTACATGGCTTGTCGAACAACCAAGCTTAGATATTATAATGTCACAGACATTTAGGTTATTATATTGTCGTCCGACTATTGGAGCTAATGAGGATTTTATAGGTTCCAAATTTGTTCTTCAAGTTTGAGTCTAATACATCCTCAAGTTCCAAAACTCGACACTTAACCCCTTCCTTTTTCCTTTTGTGTCCAAATAATTAAAATATATAATACATATATATATATATATATATATATATATATATATATATATATATATATATATATATATATATATATATATATATATATATATATTAATTATTCCTTTGATCATTCATACGTAAAGTGTGCAATCCCTCAGTCCCGTGTTCGATTCTAGTCATACACGATTTAATATTTTTCCAAAACTCTAACAGCTCCCACTTGGAAATCTATTAAAAGGGTAATGACATTGGTTAGCATCTAGCAACACGCCAATTCCCCTAGTACAATTCGGGTGGTGGTCTCCTGGAAAAACCACTTGATGATTAATCATCATACTTATCCTTTTGTTCTAATACTACATTAATAAAGATATGGATCTAAGTCATTCTTTATTAATGATTATGTTTCTCGTTGTTTATGATTGAGCAAGATTACCAAATCTTCTGAACTATTCAGGGGAGATCTTGGGTGCGGCCGCACAAACATCTTGTCAACCCTACGAGGGGCCCAACAGTATTAAACTCCAAACAATTTGAAGAAACAAATTCTATCTTGACTACGAGCATAACACATGCACTTCGGAACGCTTCCCAAAACAATCCGTATAACTACCAGTTACGTATAGCGTTAAATTGAATCAAAGAAATGCACTACATGCATGATAGTTATCTGGCATCTCAAGTCTGAGGATAACTATATACTCATGATTTACTTGATGACAAGATCCATAAAGTAAACTCATGTGGTGGGATTAAGTCCTATACTCAAACAATTTGAATATCATGTGAAATTGGTATGACAACGCATCAATATACTTTCAAAGTATATTATACCAATACTCAGATTTACTTTAATTTAATGCTATTCCCATGTCATTAACTGGCAACGGACAGTTTAGAATATATAAATATATTCAAGGATATAAACATGCAAATATATGATATATTATTAAGAAAATGATAAATAAACATAACCATTATTTTATTTCATTAAAATAATAACTGTTCAATAACATCCCATTATCTAAATACTAAAATAGATCAATGCATGATAATTCTAATTAATGAATTATGTCTCAAGTCATGTCAAACATACTTGTTGACAAGGCATAAATCAACTAATTTTGATCTATGGGAATTTTGAGAATACTTATTTCAAGAATTCAATTAATGAAGTTCTTGTATGTGTGCTATCAATTATCTTGATAATGCCACATAATATTTCATAAAATACGTGACATCCTCAACCACGAATTTATGATAAGCAAACTATCAAACCTTTTATAGTTTAAAGTATTCTAATTCTTTAATGTAAAATGCAACTATGCTTACAGTTAAGCATAACTAGTACACAAGGCCATTCATTAGGATGAAATCCTACCATGACTAGTATTGAGTGTTATCTCAATCTTATTAGCATCATTGTATGCAACAACAATATGCTCTTTAAAATCCCGTAAACTTTAATATCCATTGTGTAATGTTTGATACCTTCAAATCTTTCAAGATTTGTCGGCTACATCAATTACGCAACAATTGCCATATGGTTCATATTTAGAATTCAGGAGCTTGATGAGTGTGTAAATAACTCATCATTTTGTGCCCATTTTAGACCATAAAAATACTGAAAACGGCCAAATACACCAAATATTACTGCAGATATCCTTGGTTTGTGTTTTTATGTGTTTCAGGTACAAATGATTGAAAACAGGGCAAAACCGAGCACGAGATTGGAATATCATCAAAAGCCGATGCCGGGAAAGGAATTTATGAGTTTGGACCGGGACATTGCTCAAATTATCAAAGTCAACTTCCAAGAATTCTGAAATATCACAAATAGCCCTTGGAGATGATTTTCAGAAATTACATGATTGGTCCCTGGATTTTCAGCTTTGGCAACTTTGGTCCTCAAAGTTTAAATACATTCCATCCTTAACCCTTAACCCTTAAAACCCAAAATAAATAAAAACCAACCCAAAACACATAAACCCGGCCCAACTCACCCACAAGCCCAACCATCCCTTAACTAAAACACAAAATTTTGACCTTCGGTCAATATCTTCTACCCCGCCAAAACCAAAAACCAGAAACCACCCTCTTACCCACCATTTTCTTCTGACAAACCACCCCTCCTCCTCACCCTGCAACCATCCACCACACCTACCCTGTCCAAGCATTTAATGCTTCTTCTACCTCACAAGCAACCAGGTACCAAGTGGATTTTTCGCTAATATATATTTTGGCGCCAAAAACTGAAGTGATGGCTCAGATGAATTCTCCCCAATCCAACGGCTCAGGTTTACTCAGAAGAAGTCAAGAGGGCAATCCCACTTTAGTTTTACTATAAATAAGCATGTTTGTAGCCTCAAAAGGCATGTAGTTTTTTAGTTTAGTCGTATTTTTATTCAAGTTCTTATTTAGTAGTAATTTAAGTTTTCAATAGTCAATTTAAGTTTGTTTAAGGTCTTTTGTTATCAATCTCATCAGAATTGTACTCATTTTCCAAATTAATGAAATTCCAAGTTTCCTGTTAATCCTGAGTTCAAACAATTTGTTAGTTAGAAAAGCTTATTTCTGTTTGAATAAGCTTATATAAGCTTATAATAGATTTTGCAAGCTTATAATTAATTTAAACCAGTTAAAATCCAAAATACCAAAAAGTCAATGAAAGTCAACCTTTGCATAGACCATGGAAAGCTTATTGGAAGTGGCCTGCAATGGATGGGGCCAGATGGACTTTACTAGCTTGTTGTAAAACAAGCTAGAGCTTGTAGCTGCCATTAATTTGGAGCCTTTGTTAAGCTAAGGCCCCAAGTGAGTAAATCTTTGTTTTCTTTAATTTTACTGTACATTAGCTTATTGTGTGCTTATTGATCTTTTCTGTCCTTATTTGTTTCATTTAATGTTAGTTGATGCCTACTTGTTAGTTGTAGTTTGTTTAGCTCAAATTTGTCCTCAATAGCCTAAAAAGTAAAAAACAGTCAAATAAGAACTCAACTTATTTGAGTGCTTAATTACAGTAGAAAATTGTTCATTAGGGCTTAAATAAGTTAGCAAATCAGTTTTTACTAAGAATCATACCTTTGTTTGGTCTGTTATAGTCAAAATCCAAAAATCAGACACAAAATGGGATGTTTGGGTCAAGAGTCAAAATGGGTCAAACAAGCTTGGTACTGTTCATTTGCAATCTTGGTCAGTTTAATCTAGCTTAAATTTGGTTAGATAAGTAGTTTTCAGTTTCTGTGTAGCTGCTTTTAAGGAAATTATAGGTCTAAGGATTTTGTCTTGATTTAATAAACTCAACTGCTCAAATCTGCTTATTTTGGAGATAAGCAGATTTTGAGCTTGTCCTTGTTGTTTTCAAGTTCCTTTTATTCCATTGAGTGGGTGTCTAAAGGTTGGTTTGAAGCCTCAAAGGTCCCAAGTAGTTTTGACCAATTTCATTGAGTCTGCACATACATGCAGTCTGCAAGGCTTATCTAGATCCAATTTAAAGTGCTTAATTGTGTTGATATAAGCTTAGATCTTTGGTATCTCAGTAGGTTGCTAGCTGTTCTTTGCTTATTCCCCAAAATCAGACCGTTGTGTAGCTTATTAGAACCTATAAATAAGCTCAAAATTGCTTACTCAGTCAAGTGTATACTGAGACATCAGTATACACTTGTCTTGATTACCCTTTTTTGCAGCTTCTTTATAAGCTCTGAATAAGCTTATTAATGTCTGAAATTTGGCCTAAGTGATCATTGGTTGTTGATCTTTAAGTTTCATCAGTTTCTGTGGTATTTAGTAGTTGTTTAAGTGCTTAAAAATAAGCCAAAAGTGGCCCTTGTGGACTGTCTATTACTCTGCACCATCAACAGAATTTGTTTTATTTTAGCTTATTTTGAGCTTATCCTGTGCTTATCTCTGCCTAAGATTGCTTTTTCTGAGTTCACCTTTAAACAATAGTTGGTTTGTAGCTTATTTTAGGATTCCTAGCTTAGTGGAATGGCTTTTTAGCTTTTTAGCTTGTTTCCTTTTCTTTAAAACTGATAAGCAAATCAGAGCTTATTTTGAGCTTATTTGTGAGATATAAAAAATCTTCCTTCACAAAAGTTGCTTAAATTGAGCTTATTTACAACTTTGTTTTAGAAAGTTTTCCAAAAAATAAAAAATAAAAAGGGAATTCGGGGAAATCCAAGGTGAGTGGGGACTCGAACCCTGGACCTCAACCCAAACTCACCTTTACACACACATACCCAAACCACTAGCGCCCTTGGGTCTTTCCTGTCATAGCTTTCACAAACAATCCTTTTAACACATTTTAATTTTCTTTTGCTTATTTTTTCATATTAGCTTAAAAACAGCTTAATTAAATAAGCTGTTAGCACAATTTTATTCTTCCTTGTTCCTACTTAGTATAAAGTAGTTTCCTGTAAAATTTTAGATTTTTCTCAATTCGTTTAGTATTTTTTATAATTTAATTAGTTTAAAACTGTTTTTAATTCATAATAAAAAATTTAAAAGTCAAAAAAATTTAATTCTTTTTTCTAAAATTTTCTTTTATCATTTAGAACTTAGGAAAAATAAATTTGAACTTGTAGGGTTAATTTTTAAAGATTTTAGTTTTTAGGCTCGGTTTTAGATTTCCCGATTCACGTTTTTAGTATAATTAGATTAGTTCTAAAATTTTCTTTGAGAATTTGTTTCTTATATCTTATTAGAAAGTAAAAACACCAAAAATCCAAATCCAATCATCAAGCATTTTAATTCCGAACCTCAAATGATATTTTCCATTCACACCTCGCTGGGACACGACCCGGGTAATTACTTATCCGGTATCTCACACCGTATTCACGGGTTTTGCACGTTGACCTTTTTCCTAAGAGGTTGACTAGTTGATTCCCAAGTATCACGGGGATCCGATACTATATTTATATATATACTCACACACGGATCAAATTTTGGCGCCGCTGCCGGGGAGGTTGTGTTGCGACAATATTGTTAAAGGTTTTAACGATTAGTGACTTGAGATCCTTCCTTGTGAAGTTCCCGTTTTCCATAAACCCCATAAAATACAAAAATATTTTTTTTTCTTTTGTATATATATTATCATATAAAAACAAAAAATACAAAAACATTCGTCGTTTTATTGTGTTAAATAAAAGATAAAAGCAATCTCAATATAATATTCCTCAACTTGGAGTATTATCATATTAAGTTCCCAAACAAAAGATTAAAACTTGCCTTTGTGTCGCTTGCGAATTTGGCTCACCTTTGATTGATTAACAAACTCTAATGGAGGTTTCAGGAGGTTTGTCATTAAATTGACGAACCAAAAGGAGCGGGTTTTTAAGGAGCATTTATTGCCCACCTTTGCTCCTCCGCCACCCTGTGCGTTTTTCTTTCAAAGAGCTACCGTACGCTTGTTTGATTTAAGGTTTAAGTTCACTTGTGTTTTGCCTCGGTCTTGTTTTAATTGAATTGTTTTTAGTGCATGCGCACTCGTTCTTCTCCGTCAACAAGTCCTTTACGTGAACTCGTGCATACCCCGAGAAGACGTAATCGGAGACGTAATCGTAGGCATTCCGCCTCAATAGCCGAACCCGAGATTCGTGCTATTCCCGTTCCTCCCATTGTCACAATGGTGGAGGAACGCACCATGTCGGAGCTTCTCCAAGCACCCACCGAGGGTTACGGAGATGCTATTGTTGTTCCGGCAATCGTTGCCGATAGCTTTGAACTTAAAACGGGGTTGCTAAACTTAGTAACTTCAAGTCAATATTTCGGATTTGAGAGGGACGATCCTCACTCCCACATTCGATGGTTTAATAAGATCACCTCTACCATCAAATACCGAAATGTTCCTCAAGAAGCTATCAAACTTCTTCTTTTTCCTTTTTCTCTCGAGGGGGCAGCCCGGATTTGGCTCGAAAAACAACCCCCTCGTTCTATTGAAACATGGGAAGATTTGGTGTCGAAATTTGTGAATGAATTCTTTCCTCCATCCAAAACCACAAGCCTTAAAAATGAAATCATCAAATTCACTCAAAAATTTGATGAATCCTTTAGTGAAGCGTGGGATCGTTTTAAAGAATTACTTCGCAAATGTCCTCACCATGGTTTCTCCGAGTTACATCAACTCGATACCTTCTGTAATGGTTTGAACCAAACGGACCAAGATTCTCTTAATGCCGCCGCCGGTGGCAATCTCTTGAATCGGACTACGAAAGATGCATTAACCATCATCGAGAATAAGTCCAAGGTCCACACTACACGTAGCAAGCCGGTTGTTTCTCAAGTTAGTAGTGCTTCTTCTTCTTCATCTCACGTGAGTACTTCTAGCACCGATGCTAAGATTGAAAAACTCACGGATGCTATTCAAGCTTTGGTTCTTTCCAGGCAAAAGAAACTTTCTTCCCCACAAACTTCTTCACCCACTCAAGTCAAAGCGGTGGAAGAAACTTGTGTCACTTGTGGTGGTCCTCATGCATACTACAATTGTACTGCCACCGATGGTAGTCGATTTGAAGTTAATGCGGTAGCCGGGGCTTACAACCAAGGAGGTATCCAATACCGTCCTCAAGTTGACCCGAACTATCGTGTTAGCAATCAAAGTGGACCACCCGGATTTTCTCAACCCAACAATCCAAATAGATTTAACCAAAACCAACCGAGAGGGCAAGATGTTCGAAACCAATTTCAAGCCCCGGTAACTCAATACTCAACCCAAGGGGGTAATTTCAATCAAGGCTTTCAAGCTTCTAATTACCAAGCCCCGTTGGTCCCTCAAATGAACTTGCAAATTACATCAAGTCAAATGAGGCCAACATGAGGTCAATGCAAAATCAAATCACCACTTTGAAAAATGATTTTCAAACCTCAATAACAAAACAAGGTCATGAGCTCAAAAACGAACTTAGAACAACAAATCATAAAATTGAGCAATCTCAAAGTAAAATTGAGAACATGTTTGCTAGCCTCATGAACCAAATGAATCAAGCTTCAACTTCGGGAGGTCTTCCGGGAAATACCATTCCTAACCCGAAGGGTGAGTTGAAAGCCGTCACCACTCAAAGTGGTAAGACGCATAATGGACCCTCGACTCCTATGCCCCCTCCACCAGGGGAAGTGAATCGAGATACCGAGGTGAAAACGGACAAGGTGCATTTTTCAAGCCCACGAAGTACCGCACACGTCCAACCTCCGGTCGTCCAATCTCCAATTTCGGAACCCGATGTTCCGAAGACCAATCCTAAGCCTTCGATTCCATATCCTTCAAGACTTAATGATCAGAAGCTTAAAGATAAAACAAATCAACAAATGGAGAAATTTTTTAAAATCTTCAATGAGTTGCATTTTGACATAAGCTTCGCAGATGCTCTCGTTCTTATGCCCAAATTTGCATCTACACTCAAAAGTTTGCTAAGCAACAAGGATAAGTTGACTGAGATAGAAAAGACCCCACTTAATGAGCAATACTCGACGGTTATCCTCAAGAAGCTTCCCGAAAAGCTCGGAGACCCCGGCAAGTTTTTAATCCCATGTGATTTCTCGGGGATGGTTCAGTGCTCCGCCTTGGCCGATCTTGGCGCAAGCATTAACCTTATGCCACTCTCGATATGGAAGAAATTATCTCTTCCAAAGCTTACCGATACTTGCATGACACTCGAGCTAGCGGACCGCACTATAACTCATCCGCGCGGAATAGCTGAGGATGTCATTGTGAAAGTAGGAAAGTTCCACTTTCCCACTGATTTTGTTGTGGTAGACTTTGATGCCGATCCTCGAGTTCCACTCATTTTGGGTAGAGCTTTCTTAAGAACGAGTCGTGCTCTCATTGATGTATATGCTGAAGAGTTAACCATTCGTGTTGAAAATGAAGAAGTCACGTTTAGCATCAATCAAGACTCTAAACCTCGAACCACCAAAGGCAACGTTGCTACGGTGAATCAAAAATCTGATCTCGCAATTGCTTCCAAAAGAAGTGATTCGATACTTTCAAGATTCAAGGTTAAGAGTACTTCAAACAAACGTGCTGAGCTCAAATCAATGAAAATTACCCCTGGCACAAGCAAATGGTTTGAGAAATGTGCTGGGGAAGTAAAAAGTGTTTTTGATTACGATGAACAAGAATCGGAGACCACAACGGAAGTGGTGAAAATTGCTAGCTCTAAGAGCACACCACTTGTCCCACCTCCGGAATCGGTTTGTCGTATCGAGATTGTTGATTCTATGGATGGAACTAAAAATTCCACTCCTATTTCTGCACCAATCATTTCCGACTCTTCCATTACTTCTCCTCCGATTGAGGGAAGTGATATCTATATGGAAGAGCTCGAGATGTTCGTATTTGATGCTCCAATTTCGCTGGAAATTGTTGAGCCCGATGGTGATCCGCGGGGAGATGCTCCATTATTAGAAAAAATGATGTTTGATGAACCATTATTTTCTCTTCCCCGAAGGATGTTGTTGTTAAAAATAAGCCGTCAGATCCTTTGGAGCATGAGCTCGAGGATCTTGTTCCCGAATATGAGAGTTTTATCTTTGACACGGCTGAAGAGAGTAGTGGCAATCCCACTTCTCATTCTGATTTTTCCCTCCCGGCTTATGAAGCCTTTTCTTTTGATATCAATCTATTGGACGAGACGAGTAGTGGTAGTACCACTTCTCATGCTTATACCTCTCTTCCCGAGTATGACTCATTTCTCTTTGATAAAAATGATCCGGTTATCTTTGAAGAGTTCTCCGGTGAACTCTCTCAGCCGGAATTTGATCATTTTTATTTCGAGATTGAGAATGACTCTAGTGTGGGGGGAGATGGTATTGATCTTAAGAATTTAGTTCTTGAAGATTTTATCCCGACCCTCCCTCCCGTTGAAGACGATATGGCCTTTGATGATGAAGAGTTTTTTATGATAATCATAAAAATCTTGCTTCTCTTCATCACATATGGTGTGATTTCTCTTTCCCTTTTCTCCTTCGGGAATGAGGACACCATCTTTGACCCCGGTATCGTCCCTTATAGTTTCTACTATTAAAAAATACCGTGGGTATCTCGTCGGTGTGGAACTTTCTGATGTTCAAATGTTTATCCAAACACATTGAATGAAAGTCCGATGGAGATTGTTTCTTCCACTTGCTTCCCCAAGAACCAAGGAATTCGGGGTCGAGTCAAGCTAGTGACTCGGTTAACAAAAACATTAGCATTGCATGGGTAAACGCCCATGTTTCTGGCTTCTTTCTATTTTCTGACACTAAGTGTGGGGGGATCCCACTGTTGTGCTTTGTTTTGTGTGTTGTTTGCCCTTGTTTGCAGGTTTCCCTTAGATTGTGATGATTGACGCGCCTGTTTTCAATCCAGCCGCCCAATATCCTATCTTGTTGCTAACGTTTATATAGGGATATCTTTTCAACATTTTTTGTGAAAAATGGAGATTTCTGTTCCACACTTGGCTAGTGGTATTACCTTTTTACGTTCTAAGTGGCGGCATAATAGCCGGTACTTTGAATATTGAGGGCAATATTCAATTCTAAGTGTGGGGGGGAATTCTCGCGAATTTTGTCACATAAGTACCTTCTAGTTCCCTAGTACCCCCGTTTTTGACCAAAATTTTAAAATTTTTGTCATATATAAAAAAAATAAAATAAAATAAAATAAAATAATATCATTAATAAAAGTGTGTTTAGTCTTGATTAGGTTAGAACAAAGGGAATCCCGACTCTGCTAGAGTGTTGATCTAGCTGCTTCCTTAACGTTTAGACTAAGTTTTTACGATTTGTGCAAATGAAAATGCTAAGCGTAGAATAGTTGGCTTTCTTTAGAGCTTATAAAAGTAATCTATGGCTTTTCCTCCCAGAAGATAACTAATCTGATTTAATAAGTGCTTATTTTCAAACTTTTGAACACACAAAATCATTTTTTCCTACGATTTTGAAAAATACTAGTTCAAATATTTATTTAAACTTCGGAACAAGCATATGTCAGAATAATGCAAAATGAAAGTGAGACGTTGCTTGAAAGTTGCAAAAAGTTAAGTAATAAATAAATATGCTAAAAAGCTAAGGTTCAAGATCGGCCCTTGGATCCTTATTTCCGGAAGGCGTTTAGGTCTTGGCTACCCTCTTACACCGGCCCTTGGACCCTTAATTCTGAAAGGCGTTAAGGTCTTGGAACTCTCCGTTGTAACGGCCCTTGAATCCTTTATTCCGGGAAGGTTTAAGGTCTTGGTTCCCGTGAAACTCCGTTAGTTTTTATTGCACAAAGTTAAGTATAAAAAAAAAAATAATAATAAAAAAAAAAAAAAAAAAAAAAAAAGAATGAAAAAAAAAATGAAAAATGAAAAAATAAAAAGAAAATAAAATGGAATGATATTGCAAAATGCAATTAATTTTGAAGCTTGCTTGTTATGAATTTTAAATCTATCTTTCAGCTAGTATTAGTCAAAGTTTTATAAAAACGTCGATTTTTGTGATCAAAATTTTGAAAATCAAGCACATTCACTTAACTTGAATAAATTGTGGGAGTGAAAAGTTAAGTCTCGACTTACATAGATTATTAGTATAAGTAGCGTTGGCATTTTACAAAAACGTTTGCACAATGAGTTTAAGCTTAGTTGGGAGTATTAAAAAGAGGATGACGATATCAATTCCCTGGAGACACCCAGTTTGTGTGAATCCAGTTCCATGATACCATTTTTGAAAATCAAGCATGTTATCTATTTTGTTCTAGTTTAAATTTCTCGCATTGAATAAAAAATCAAAACGGGGTATACTTGGTTCCTTTCATTACTTCATATGATCGGATTGCTAGGGACTAGCAATAGTTTAGTGTGGGGGATTGATGAGTGTGTAAATACTCATCATTTTATGCCCATTTTAGACCATAAAAATACTGAAAATGGCCAAATACACCAAATATTACTGCAGATATCCTTGGTTTGTGTTTTTATGTGTTTCAGGTACAAATGATTGAAAACAGGGCAAAAACGAGCAAAACCAAGCACGAGATTGGAATATCATCAAAAGCCGATGCCGGGAAAGGAATTTATGAGTTTGGACCGGGACATTGCTCAAATTATCAAAGTCAACTTCCAAGAATTCTGAAATATCACAAATAGCCCTTGGAGATGATTTTCAGAAATTACATGATTGGTCCCTGGATTTTCAGCTTTGGCAACTTTGGTCCTCAAAGTTTAAATACATTCCATCCTTAACCCTTAACCCTTAAAACCCAAAATAAATAAAAACCAACCCAAAACACATAAACCCGGCCCAACTCACCCACAAGCCCAACCATCCCTTAACTAAAACTCAAAATTTTGACCTTCGGTCAATATCTTCTACCCCGCCAAAACCAAAAACCAGAAACCACCCTCTTACCCACCATTTTCTTCTGACAAACCACCCCTCCCCCTCACCCTGCAACCATCCACCACACCTACCCTGTCCAAGCATTTAATGCTTCTTCTACCTCACAAGCAACCAGGTACCAAGTGGATTTTTCGCTAATATATATTTTGGCGCCAAAAACTGAAGTGATGGCTCAGATGAATTCTCCCCAATCCAACGGCTCAGGTTTACTCAGAAGAAGTCAAGAGGGCAATCCCACTTTAGTTTTACTATAAATAAGCATGTTTGTAGCCTCAAAAGGCATGTAGTTTTTTAGTTTAGTCGTATTTTTATTCAAGTTCTTATTTAGTAGTAATTTAAGTTTTCAATAGTCAATTTAAGTTTGTTTAAGGTCTTTTGTTATCAATCTCATCAGAATTGTGCTCATTTTCCAAATTAATGAAATTCCAAGTTTCTTGTTAATCCTGAGTTCAAACAATTTGTTAGTTAGAAAAGCTTATTTCTGTTTGAATAAGCTTATATAAGCTTATAATAGATTTTGCAAGCTTATAATTAATTTAAACCAGTTAAAATCCAAAATACCAAAAAGTCAATGAAAGTCAACCCTTGCATAGACCATGGAAAGCTTATTGGAAGTGGCCTGCAATGGATGGGGCCAGATGGATTTTACTAGCTTGTTGTAGAACAAGCTAGAGCTTGTAGCTGCCATTAATTTGGAGCCTTTGTTAAGCTAAGGCCCCAAGTGAGTAAATCTTTATTTTCTTTAATTTTACTGTACATTAGCTTATTGTGTGCTTATTGATCTTTTCTGTCCTTATTTGTTTCATTTAATGTTAGTTGATGCCTACTTGTTAGTTGTAGTTTGTTTAGCTCAAATTTGTCCTCAATAGCCTAAAAAGTCAAAAACAGTCAAATAAGAACTCAACTTATTTGAGTGCTTAATTATAGTAGAAAGTTGTTCATTAGGGCTTAAATAAGTTAGCAAATCAGTTTTTACCAAGAATCATACCTTTGTTTGGTCTGTTATAGTCAAAATCCAAAAATCAGACACAAAATGAGATGTTTGGGTCAAGAGTCAAAATGGGTCAAACAAGCTTGGTACTGTTCATTTGCAATCTTGGTCAGTTTAATCTTGCTTAAATTTGGTTAGATAAGTAGTTTTCAGTTTCTGTGTAGCTACTTTTAAGGAAATTATAGGTCTAAGGATTTTGTCTTGATTTAATAAACTCAACTGCTCAAATCTGCTTATTTTGGAGATAAGCAGATTTTGAGCTTGTCCTTGTTGTTTTCAAGTTCCTTTTATTCCATTGAGTGGGTGTCTAAAGGTTGGTTTGAAGCCTCAAAGGTCCCAAGTAGTTTTGACCAATTTCATTGAGTCTGCACATACATGCAGTCTGCAAGGCTTTTCTAGATCCAATTTAAAGTGCTTAATTGTGTTGATATAAGCTTAGATCTTTGGTATCTCAGTAGGTTGCTAGCTGTTCTTTGCTTATTCCCCAAAATCAGACCTTTGTGTAGCTTATTAGAACCTATAAATAAGCTCAAAATTGCTTACTCAGTCAAGTGTATACTGAGACATCAGTATACACTTGTCTTGATTGCCCTTTTTTGCAACTTCTTTATAAGCTCTGAATAAGCTTATTAATGTCTGAAATTTGGCCTAAGTGATCATTGGTTGTTGATCTTTAAGTTTCATCAGTTTCTATGGTATTTAGTAGTTGTTTAAGTGCTTAAAAATAAGCCAAAAGTGGCCCTTGTGGACTGTCTATTACCCTGCACCATCAGCAGAATTGGTTTTATTTTAGCTTATTTTGAGCTTATCCTGTGCTTATCTCTGCCTAAGATTGCTTTTTCTGAGTTCACCTTTAAACAATAGTTGGTTTGTAGCTTATTTTAGGATTCCTAGCTTAGTGGAATGGCTTTTTAGCTTTTTAGCTTGTTTCCTTTTCTTTAAAACTGATAAGTAAATCAGAGCTTATTTTGAGCTTATTTGTGAGATATAAAAAATCTTCCTTCACAAAAGTTGCTTAAATTGAGCTTATTTACAACTTTGTTTTAGAAAGTTTTCCAAAAAATAAAAAATAAAAAGGGAATTCGGGGAAGTCCAAGGTGAGTGGGGACTCGAACCCTGGACCTCAACCTAAACTCCCCTTTACACACACACACCCAAACCACTAGCGCCCTTGGGTCTTTCCTGTCATAGCTTTCACAAACAATCCTTTTAACTCATTTTAATTTTCTTTTGCTTATTTTTTCATATTAGCTTAAAAACAGCTTAATTAAATAAGCTGTTAGCACCATTTTATTTTTCCTTGTTCCTGCTTAGTATAAAGTAGTTTCCTGTAAAATTTTAGATTTTTCTCAATTCGTTTAGTATTTTTTATAATTTAATTAGTTTAAAAATGTTTTTAATTCATAATAAAAATTTTAAAAGTCAAAAAAGTTTAATTCTTTTTTCTAAAATTTTCTTTTATCATTTAGAACCTAGGAAAAATAAATTTGAACTTGTAGGGTTAATTTTTAAAGATTTTAGTTTTTAGGCTCGTTTTTAGATTTCCCGATTCACGTTTTTAGTATAATTTGATTCGTTCTAAATTTTTCTTTGAGAATTTGTTTCTTATATCTTATTAGAAAGTAAAAACACCAAAAATCCAAATCCAATCATCAAGCATTTTAATTCCGAACCTCAAACGATATTTTCCATTCACACCTCGCTGGGACACGACCCGGGTAATTACTTATCCGGTATCTCACACCGTATTCAAGGGTTTTGCACGTTGACCTTTTTCCTAAGAGGTTGACTAGTTGATTCCCAAGTATCACGGGGATCCGATACTATATTTATATATATACTCACACACGGATCAGAGCTATTCCAGGATGAGGATGTTAATTCTAAATCTAACCATATCCATTACACTTAAGTTATCTTAATAACTTTCAATTAGATATTAATGTTGTCAAATCATCTTTCATCAAGCATGATACAACAAAAAACATGATGTACATGAAAAATCCTTGCGTCAAACTTAGATTTATTCATGTCATATCTTTTCAAAGATATGTATCTATCTAGACTTTCTAATAGTATAATCATGTTTATTAGAATCAATTACTTTACCGCTTATGTTTATAACAATAAACATATATTCCAAGGTTTTATGTTTATTTTCTAAATTTCCATAATGAAGTTTCATTCCAGACTAAGACTTAATATTTAATGTTAATGGAATGCTACTTCCTATATGTTATACAACATACATGAAATAAGAAAATAAATATAACACTCCCACTAGCTTTTAGGAATATTAAGAGATTATCTTATTTTAATTATAAATCAAAATATGGATTTAATAACTAAACATAAGTATATTCCAGATGCATGCACTAATCCATTCATAAATGATTTGCACTTTGTATACTTCCAAAGATTATTTGAATTCAAATACTCCTTTCAATTACTTATCGTCCTCGCACAAGTAATTACTCAAGAAAAAGTTTTGATATTCCATTGTTAATTTCATATAAATGAAACTAAGAATGACAATCATAATCTTTATACATTTAATGTGCTTAGAAAAAATTTCAATCACAGTTAATTGCTTAAGTGTGTTTGATAATCTTTTCATACATTAAATATGTATACAGAATTGTCCATTATGATTTCTATACAGGAATTTAAATCTCTAGGATTTTCATTCCTTTTGAAGAAACTCATCTTCATTCTATAGTCTAACTATAGAGTTAAAGATTAATTAAGTTTCCAAAACCAATTATCCTAATGGACTGCATCTAAACATTCATAGTATGAGTAACTTGCCAAATTCAATATTTGCAATTCTTCAATAGGTTTACCATAATCCTGTAACTCATAATCCTCAACATATTATACAAATATTTGAGATATCCTTGCGGATACATGAATGAGAATTCCATCAGCTTGAGATTTAACATTTACATGTTTAATCCTCAGCATGACATTTTCTATTGTATTTTAGAAGATCATATATCTTGTAATTTTATCTTTTCAAGATAAAACTCCCATTTGCCTTTAGCAATTTATAGACTATCTATAAATACTTAGCAAGTAGAGCAACACTAAATTGTTCTCCTTTTGGGACATTACAAATACATATTGACAGTTCCTTACATGAAGTTTGTTAATAACCTACTCAAAATAGTTTTAACAAATTCAGAACTTCAATTTTAAGACTTAATGTGATTCATCACATTCCATAATAAATGGTGTCTTATTAATCTTCTAGGTTGGAGTCTAATTGAGTATATACAATGCATACTCAATTTCCTAACCTTGATAACAATTTGGAAGAAAAGAATATATAGTTATCTTTAATCAAACAATATAATAAGAGTTTGATTTTCCTAACTGAACGTACCATAACCATTATGTATTTCATTTAGGATTAATATTGTAAGACAATCTTACAATATGTAAGATAAATATATTTTGTTTTGGCTTACCTATTTACCAACTAAGTCAAGTTGATGGTGAAATAGATTTTTCAAACCAATTGCATGCTATAAAACTTAAGTACCTTTTGACAAAGTCACTTCATGTCCATGTCTTAACAAAAGGACATAAACAGTTATAATCCCAATTTACGTTATAAATCATTGATCAACTCAATGACTTCTTGTATATGTTTTAATTAAAAAACATAACAAGTTAACGTCTTACTTTATTATAAGTCTTGTAATAATTAAAAGACTTCATATTTATATCTTTACAATAAAATATAAATATGCATAACTAAAGTAATCATGAACACCACAATTTGGTTTCAATAGTATTTCAAGTTAATTTATTTATTTCATATATTTATGACATTCCAAGAATACATAAACATTCAAATTTGAAGTAGTATTAGATTACTTCATTTATTTATGTCATTTCAATAATACATAAATATTTAGTTTGAAGTAATCTCATTATCATATTGACACTTGTTCTAATAAGAATCTAATTTAGAACTTGCAAATTAACACAGTTTCATTACATCAGTTGATCTGCTAGTAATGAAAGTATGTAATTTACCTTGTCATTAATATCTATGTCAAGGTCTTACTTACGCTAAATATTAATTCCAAGTGTTCTATTTATTAGATGTGAATAAATCACATTAGAACATTAATCTCTTACCTTGTAGTCAAGAGAATCCTTTAAATCATATTCCTTGGTGTTGTTGCTTGCACACAATTAAGATTTCTCCCACTTGTGCATGGAACAACATCATATATCAGATAAACAACTCGTCAATCGTTTGTTTATGTGATCAATATGATTGTGTCATAGATATTTGTAGATATATAACCACCTTGTCTAGTAAGGAAACGCACATGACTATCCTTAAACCACAAGTGTCTACAATTGGAAAGTAATTATTGTTAGGATTCGACACACGGTTAAGGTGGTTAAACCTTTTGTTCTTTGTGTGTATGATATATTGAGTGAATATGATTAAGTATGCGGAATCTACTTAATCACACTTAGAAGGTTATTTGTGATATGGAAATGGAATGGTTGTGATTGTTATATGACAAGGAACAATGAAAGATTAACACCAAACGATTCAATATTATTAATGATAATAATACGAGTGATCTTGAAATATCACTAGGGTTACAACCTTGAATCTTATGTTCTTACAACTTGTGATATTCTTGTGTTTGTTCTATGTCTTAACAGTTATGAGTTCTAATAATAACATACAACTATTCGACTTATGCACACATAATATCGAGACTAAGATCTTCTTTTATAGTCCAAGAAGATCTTTACAATATTGCTTAAAGTCTAACCGAACTACTTGTTAACTTATCTTGAGTGTGTTAGTACATAAGATACAACATGTATCTGTGTACACAACTTGTTAACTAAGCACATGGGGTAAGATATTATCTACCGTATATTGTTGACCAAAATACAAATAATATCTTTTCATACTTATCCACTTAGCAACAGAATGTTCATTAGCAGCAGCAATGTTAACACTAGCAGCAGAATCCTTCAGCAGCAGAATGTTAAGCCTAGCAGCAGAATCATTTATCGCTAGTAGCAGAATCAAATGTTCTAGCAGCAGGAACAAATATTAACAGCAGGAACCAAATGCACTAGCAGCAAAATCACACTTAACGTTTTTCTTTGAATTGAATCCGATATTAAACTTCTTGAATATTTAATTCCCAACAATCCTCCCCTAAACATGTGAATCCATTTCAACATGTTTCTGAATTAAATTATGGATTGTGAAGATCTTTCAAACACTTCTGTTCTTCAAGATTGAATATCTTTCTCAGTAATTCATCTGCTTTGTTTTTTTTTACTTTAACAATATCAACACATTGCTCCAATCTTGGACTAAAAGATGGTGCAATTTCCTTGGATGGAGGAATTATAAGAGGCAATGATGCTGTGTATCTTGGATGCTTGTTTCAACAAGTGAAATCATCTATCAGCATGTCTTTGCAAGTGATGAACAAACGTGGTAAACTGAAATTGAAACTTTTCTTCGTTTGACCTAGATAGAACTTTCTCCTTTGGAATGTTCTTGTCATTTTCAACCTCCATGTCATCATCTTGTATGCTCTTGTCTTTTCCTCCCTTACATTGGGATTGTCTTCCTTTCTTGGGCTTTTATTTCCTCCCCTGAAGCAAATAAAATTTTATCCTCCCCTGTTTGGAAGATCTCTCACCATCATCCTATCAATATCTGATCTACCAATGTGAACTTGTTTTTAGATAATATTGCACATGAATCCATCAATTCCTTAAGAGTTTAAGTTGCTGCCCTCATCACTTCTAGGTGTGTTAACTCCTATGAGAGGTGAATCAGTGGACATTTGACTCATGGTCCATCAATGGATGGTTTTTTTGTGAATCCTTTGAAAATCCTTGTTTAAGAAATTGTTTGACTTAGCAGTATGTTCATGATTTTAGAATTGAAAAATCATACTGCTTTCAACCATTTTGAAGGGATTAAGTGTATAACAGACACTTAATCAAAATTTCGGTTTAAAGCAACCTCTGGTTGTGTGAGAACCAATGTTTTCAGTTATAAATAACTGCCTGTGTGCAGATAAACTCATTCAAAGAGTTTTCCTGACAGGGTTTCCAGCTCATAGTAATTGTTACCTCTAACACAAGTGTTAGATTCACTTTTACTAGCTGTTCTTTCTATCAGATGTCCTTAGACTTGCTCATTATATTTGAAAGTATAAAATGATAGAAAGTGAGTTGCATCAGTTACTATCTGATCAACTAAGTCATCAATTCAATGTGAAATTTCATACTTAGGTTTCAAGAAAGAAGTTTTAAGGAGTTTTAAATTCCCAAACTCAGTCCATCATAAACCTAATATGTATCAACTGGATATTCTCATTCTGCTACTTCCATTTCACTTGAAACATCCTTTGTATTCACATGTTCATACCTGAAATTGTTAGTCTAAAACCAAAAGAACAATGTACAAAGTACTTGTCTTGTATTAGAATAATCATAGGACCAACTGTATGAATAACATAATTTAAATTTGTACTAGAAGCACAAACTTTTGTAATAGCAGTAGTATCTTTTAAAACTAGCAGCACAATCAAAAATTTATTTACAAAAACACAAAGTTTAAAATCATTGAGGATTAAGCATTCCAATACTTGCTACCAAGTACTGAAACCTTCCAACATCAAAAGCTTTAGTTAGCAGGTCTGCAAAATTGAATTCTAAAGCAATTTTAAGTACTTGAATTAATCTTTTCTCATTGCAGTCTCTTATAAAGTGATGTCTAATTTCAATGTGTTTTGTTTTAGAATGTTGCACTGGATTTTTAATAATACAAATTGTACTACTATTATCAATATGAATAACAGTGTTTAAGAAATTGTACCCATAGTCAAGGAGTTGGTTTTGAAGCCATAGAACCTGACCACAGCAACTTGCAACAGCTATATATTCAGCTTCAGTTGTTGAATTTGCCACACTTGTTTGCTTCTTACATTGCCATGAGACAAGTCTACACCCAAGGAATTGACATCCTCCAGTTGTTGACTTTTTGTCCAAGCTAGCACCAGCATAATCACTATCTGAAAATGCTACCAAGTCAAAAGGAGATTCCCTTGAATACCATAGACCCAACCTTGGTTGACCCTTGAGATATCTAAAAATTCTCTTGACTGCAGTTAAATGAGAAACCTTTGGAGTAACTTGAAATCTTGCACAAGTACAAACAGAGAACATGATATCAGGTCTTGATGATGTAAGATACATCAAAGAACCTATCATAGATCTGTAAGTGTGTACATCTGCATTTTCTCCATCTAAGTCTTTAAGAAGAGGCTTCTCAGAGTCCATTGGTGTGCTTGCCATTTTTGAATCAGCAAATTGAAATTTTCTAAGTATCTCTGCAACATATTTGTCTTGACTAATAAATATGCCTTCAGATGATTGCTTAACTTGCAAACCCAAAAAGAATGTAAGTTCCCCCATGGAACTCATCTGAAACTTATCATGCATAAGCTTCTCAAACTCTAAACACATCTCCTTCCTAGTAGATCCAAAGATAATGTCATCCACATACACCTGCACTAACAGAAGATCCTTCTTGTGCTGTTTGATGAAAAGTGTCTGATCAATCTTTCCTCTTTGAAATCCATTTTCTAATAAGTAGGAAGCAAGTGTTGCATACCAAGCTCTTGGTGCCTGATGAAGGCCATATAGAGCTTTCAATACTCTGTACACTTTGTCTGGATGGTCAGGGTCAATGAAGCCTGGAGGTTGTGTAACATACACCTCTTCTTCAATTGTTCCATATAAAAATGCACTCTTGACATCCATTTGGTAAACTGTGAAGCTTAAAAATGAAGCATAAGCTAAGAAAAGCCTAATTGCCTCAATCCTTGCTACTGGAGCATAAACTTCATCATAGTCTATTCCTTCTTCTTGTGTGTACCCTTGGGCTACTAATCTAGCCTTATTTCAAATCACTATTCCCCTTTCATCCCTTTTATTCTTGAAAACCCATCTAGTGCCAATTACCTTTGCATTCCTAGGTAAATCAACTAGCACCCATACCTTCTGAATCTTGAACTGAAGAAGCTCCTCTTGCATAGCTTCTACCCAGCTTGAATTATCTAAGGCTTTCAGAATGTTCTTTGGTTCATCTTGTGAGAGAAAACATACAAAAAAGCAAGAGTTTGAAAACTCATGCTGCTTTGAAGCATAAAGGGCATCAAGAAGCCCTTGTTGGTCTGAAGACATCAGTTGTTGTCTTGTCTTCACACCTGATTGTACATCTCCAATCACATTATCTAGGGAGTGGACTTTGTGAATTCTTGTTTGTGGAGTAGAAGGAACTTGATAATTTGATGGAAGATTGTTGAAATCCACCTCATTATCTGAGAATTCTGCTTCTTTCATTTCTGAAGGGCCAGCAGCAGAATCAGTTGGCCTAACAGCAGAATCAGTAAGCTTAGCAGCAGAATCACTAGCAGAAAAAATTTTTTGTTCCTGAGTTCCATCTTCTTTGCTTTCATCTTCAACACCTTCTTTAGCTTTGCCAGAAGAAGATTCATCAGTTGTTGAAGTTGATTCCACAATTGTACTTGACCATATTGGCATCCAAACATGATCTTGGTTTGACTCCTTTTCTAACCTTGCCTCATCTGTTGCTTGTGAACCTGAAAAATCATTAGTTTCTGCAACAACTGGCACATAATTCATTGATTTAGTTAGTGATTCAAGATCAAATAGCCATTTTGGTCCTTGACCTTCTACATTGGATTTATCTTCTAAAAACTCCACATGTAGATTTTCTTCTACAATCATAGTTCTTGTGTTGTATACTCTAAATGCTTTGCTATTAAGAGAATATCCAACAAAGAATCCTTCATCTGCTTTACCATCGAATTTTCCTAAATGGTCTAAGGTATTGAGAATTGTCACATGACATCCAAAAGGTCTAAGAAATCCTATTGCAGGAGTTCTACCTCTAAAAAGTTCATATGATGTCTTATTGTGAGGCTGAATAACTAAAACTATATTTTGGACATAGCAAGCAGTGTTGACTGCTTCAGCCCAAAAAGTGATAGGTAGCTTAGAATCAGCTAACATTGTTCTAGCAGCTTCAATTAGTGTTCTATTCTTTCTCTCAACAACACCATTCTGTTGTGGTGTTCTAGCAACACTAAATTCTCTTCTAATACCCTTTTGTTTGCAGAAATCATCCATAACTCTATTCTTAAACTCTGTCCCATTATCACATCTAATGACCTTCACTTTCTTGTCTACTTGGTTTTCTATCTGTATAATGAATGTCTTAAGGATGCTTGTAGTCTCATCCTTAGTAGATAGAAAGAAAACCAATGTAAATCTAGTATAGTCATCAATTATAACAAGACAATATCTCTTATGCATTATACTACTTACTGAAACAGGTCCAAATAAGTCCATATGCAGCATAAACAATGATTGATTGATAGAGTTAAAAATCTTGGGCTTACAAGTGGCTTTGTGTTGTTTGCCTTTGATGAAGCGAAAAGTGTACCGCTTTTAGGGGGTCATTTAAGCCCTAAATCGTATTTATTTGATCAAATATTGCCCTAAATCATTCCTTTTGTCATTTTAGGTACTTTGGAGAAGAAATCTGGAAAAGGAAGCATTTTGGACGTTTTTGGAGCATAAAAGTGAAGAAAACGACAAAGTCTCAAATTTATGCTGGAAAGTACCTTTGACGGCGTCAGATATTGGTCCAGACGGCGTCATGGCTTGGCAAAAGTGGTGGATGTGAAAATTACTCATGATAAGCCAGAGAATTTTGCATGAAAAATCTGACGGCGTCACCCTTTAATCTGATCAAGGTCGTCACGGTTTAAATTAAAGAGGGACGGCGTCAAGCTCTTTTCTGACGGCGTCGAGCTTTGATAAGCCAGAACGGATTTTGGAGGTCTAAAGAGGGACGGCGTCAGGAAGGCCATCCGGGAACCCTAAAAGCGGCGAGGTGACGGCGTCAGGATCCATAACGTGACGCCGTCAGCCCTTAATCTCTATATATAGTTTTGCAATTTTTTGTCATTAGTGTGGAACTTTTGTGTGTAATTTTGGGAGGAAACCCTAAGACGATTTTAGCAGCTTTTTCAAGGCTTTTTGCCTTGAGATCTTCCATGTTACATTGAAGATAAGTTATCAATTAATCATTCAATATGTCTATGTGTTGTTTGATTCTATCTTGTTCTTGTCTTTTGTTTAACATGCTAGGCTAGATTTATCTTGTGTTTGCTTAGATCTAATGAAACCTAGCTATTGATTATTGGTTATTAGTGTGTTATTAGTTGTATTGGATGATTGTTCATCTATGTTAGGCTTAAGAAAACTGGCTAACTTCCTATACGGTAACTTGCTTGAACGTCTTAAGAAACATGAACCAATGCGTACTAAGGTTTTTATGGTTGTATTTAATGCATGAGCGAATTCTAGTGATCCCATGTTAGGAGCTTCTTAGCCGGCTTGACATAGGAGTGAAGTAGGAGCTTGTAGAGTTGGGGAAGTACGTACGCCACCCCACGATTGGTATTAAGGAATACACCCGTCATCCACGCAATTAATACACACTAATCAACCGGTAAAAGATAGTTAGGGAGTAAGGAAATCTAAGTAAACACATTTCTCTCCACATAAGTTTTACCACCTTTTCATTTTCAGTTATTTTATTTTATTTGCATTCGTAGTTACTTGGGTTAGTTGACTAGCAACTAATTCCGCCCACTCTTTCAAACCCGAGATTTTACTTGCTTTCATAAAATTATAAAAACATAAAAAGAATCTTCTCTCACCCTTAGACCTATTAGAGTAGTTTTTCATACCTAACGAACACTATTCCCTGTGGAGAACGATCAATCCCCCGTACTTACCACTACACTATACTACATCGGTCAGGTACACTGCCTGGTGGGGTTGTAAGCCTCTTGAGATCCCTCGAGAGGTAAAACCTACTGCGAGGGCGCAATCCCACGCATCAAGTTTTTGGCGCCGCTGCCGGGGAATAGTTATTGTTTAGGTTGAATTTTTATTTTATAGGTCTACTCACTAGATTCCTTTCTAGTGAGATTTTTATTTTATTTTTTTAGGTTTTCTTTAGTCTATCTATTTTCTTCGTGTTTTTGTTCGTATAAGATTTTCATTGACTATTCAGTTTGCCATTATGGAAAACGCGAATCCACCCTTTACACCTGGCGAAGTGGCTTTGTTGCGTAGCCAACTTGAGAATGAGATTAGTGAGCTCAGGGAGCTCAGTAGAATGATTGATACAGAGCTTGATTATGCCTTGAACAACTTAGGGACCGCCATATACTCAGGTAATTACTTAGAACGTAATAATCTTACGGTTGAGAAGTTGATTGAGAAAATTGATGAAGTGAAGGTAGATCCTAGGTTGGATGATTATTTCAATGAATACCCCACTAAGGAGGAGATTGCTTACTATAACAACCTAGTTGATAACCCTCGACCACCTTTTGTTAGAATTGACCCAAAGATTAAGAGGGGTGATCCCGGGAATGTGAAGATACCATGTATGATTGGGTACCAATACGTTGAGCACGCTTACATTGACTGTGGATCCCCAATCAACGTGATGTCCTCAGGCCTTTATAGCCAGATCATAAACACACCACTTGAGCCTAGGATGGACCCCAAGTGCCCAGGCGGAGTTTGCAACTTCGTTGGAAGGATTAAGGATATGCATATCCTTGTTGGGAATTTTACCTTTGTCACCAACTTCATGATCTTAGAAGATTTGGCAAGTGTTGTTGACTGCCGCCTATCTCGCGTGGTGTTAGGAAAGCCGTTTGTTGAAGCATCCAATTTAAAGTATGATCGTTTAAGAGGCACGGTTCAGTTTTCTAATCACATAGATAGGATCACATATAGGATGCCTTATCGGATAAATGAATTTCGTTTTGTGCCTCGATTTGACAAGGACAACATTGGTGCGATTGAGGACATCAATGATGAGGATAAAGAAAAAGGCATGGACTATGTTTGGAATAAGAGAAGCCTTTATTATAAAGATTGCTTGAACCTAGGACCTAAATACAAAATTGATATGGAGGTTGTTAGGATGATTAGAGGGGCAATTGAGAAGCAAAACGGAAAAAACGTAGAACCGGTGACTTTGAGTCTAGCTACAAGACTCGTTAATAAAGAAAAGCGCTTCTTGGGAGGCAACCCAAGCTTTATTTGCTTTGTGTGTTTATTTCTTTGTTTGTTTGATTTTATTTGTTTCCGTATGTGTGTTTAATTTTTATTCTTATTGATTCATGTTCAAAAACTAATTTGTGAAAATGCTTTATTTTGTTTTTAACTTCGTCTTAACTACATATAAAGGTATTTTGCAAAAGTTAAGTGTAAGGGAAATCCAAATCGGTTTATTAGAACAAATGAACATGAATCGTAGTAATAATAAATTAACATACATATTAGTATTTGTTTGAGTCAAATGCTTGTATCGAGTCATAATGATGTTTTGCAGGATTTCCAGGAAGTAAGGTATAGGTTTTTCCAAAATTTTTCCGGAAACTTAACATGAGAATTCTGTCAGATCATTTCTGACGGCGTCAGGCTTTACAACCTGACGGCGTCAGGTTTAATTTTCTGAAAATTTTTGAAAGTTTTGTTTTCATAAAAAGTTTTTATTAAATCTATAACTTATAATCTCCAGGAATCTGCAAAATTATCATTCCACAAGCATTATATCCTTATATAGAGTTTATCCCGCCGATGTTATGCAGGTTTTCGTGTTTGTTTTCTCAGGTTTAACAGGTTATTTTGGACAAGGAAATGTTTGTTGGATCAAGCTTATGGCGATGCATTAGTCATGGAGCTTCATCATTACCTTGGAAGAAGATCTAACCGTGTTACCACATTATCCACCGAGCGAATCAGGGGAGTATTTGATTTCATTCTTTTACTTTATACTTTTACATTTTGTTATTTGAACATTGGGGACAATGTTCATCTTAAGTGTAAGGGGGGGGGGGTAAAAGTACGATTAGAGAATGCTATTACGCTTGATTTTTGTTTGTTTAATAGTAGATGTGTAATAAAACTGAGATAAATACTTGTTAGGGCAATTTTAGTGCCAAATTTAAAATTTTTTACAACATTTAGGAGTGAAACTTCGATCTTAATGAGCGTCTCATGGATAGGAGTTATATGACTAGCACAAAAACCGTACCACTAAAAAATTTTCCACCCCCAAATATGTGAGGTTCGCCCCTAGAATTGGTAGGAAAAGCATTTATGCTATGATGTGTGTACCGGTAGCACTTAGATTCTAGAACTTGCGTTAGGACCATTCCGAGGCCACAAGTGAGACTACATTCGTGTAGTTAGATTTACTACATGATAAGAGGCATTAAGATTAACCCATTGTTTTACACCTGTGTTTTTGTTATAATTACTTTGGCTACATTGGTCAAGTAATTCTCCCACACCCTTTGCGTTGTACTCATTTTTAGTACACGATACCCCTAGTACACCCCTCAGAGCCTATCTTTTCGTTTCGACCTTTAAGCATTTTACTTGAAGGAAGAATTTGTTACACCCCACTTAAATGTACACCCAAATCGCCTTAGCCTACCTTGTATGCACTCATTTTTTGTGCATTATTGTGACAACATTTGTTTAAAACCCAAGTTAATTATCTAGTTGATTACATGGTTGCTAAGTCAAGTCATATCCTTGTACATATTGTTTTGGGACGATTGGGACTCATGGGTAAAGTACTAGTGTAATGGAGTAATGGGGAAGAACATCGTTTATTACCCCCATATGTGTTAAATATTTTAAAAGTACTCCAAGTTTTTCGATTATCTTAATTCGAGTCATTAGAATAGTTGTTTGTAAAGTTATGTAAAAGTTCAAGTGTAAGGGGAATGCAACGCCCCTATGATGTATTATTTTGGATGGTAGGGCAAGAGTGTATGAAAAAAAAAAAAAAAAAAAAAAAAAAAAAAAAAAAAAAAATCGAAAAAATCAAGAAAAATTAAAAAAAAAATATGAGAAAAAGAAAAGTAGAAAAAACATACGGACTACCATCCCGTTTTATTTTATGTTTTTGTTATTTTGTTTTTAGCTTAAGATTGAGTCGAGTCTTGGCTTAGCAACATTGTATAGTACATGTAATTGATCAAGATCTTTAACTCGCCACCAGTAAAATATTCCTTATCCAACAAAACCGTGTTTATCATATCCCTACACCTAACGTTATAACCCATGTAAAAGCCCTCTTTGATAGTTTATCTTAGGTGCTTACGCCTAGTGGAGGAGGTTTTTGATCCTTTCCCAAGCCTATGGTAATCTATTTGCTATGACAGGTAGTGAGAGATATTATCCGTTTTCATTTATAAGATTTATTTTGATGACACCTGAGAGATGTGAGTATCTAAACACTACTTGTGAGGTGCTAGTTTGTAATCTCCGTGCTTATTATGATTAAAGTGGAACGATTATATGTTGCAATTACTTTTATATTAGCGTTAAATGACCCCTAACTTGTATTTTGATTAGAATAAAAGCGCATTTGCTTGAGGACAAGCAAATCTCAAGTGTAAGGGTATTTGATGAAGCGAAAAGTGTACCGCTTTTAGGGGGTCATTTAAGCCCTAAATCGTATTTATTTGATCAAATATTGCCCTAAATCGTTCCTTTTGTCATTTTAGGTACTTTGGAGAAGAAATCTGGAAAAGGAAGCATTTTGGACGTTTTTGGAGCATAAAAGTGAAGAAAACGACAAAGTCTCAAATTTATGCTGGAAAGTACCTTTGATGGCGTCAGATATTGGTCCAGACGGCGTCATGGCTTGGCAAAAGTGGTGGATGTGAAAATTACTCATGATAAGCCAGAGAATTTTGCATGAAAAATCTGACGGCGTCACCCTTTAATCTGATCAAGGTCGTCACGGTTTAAATTAAAGAGGGACGGCGTCAAGCTCTTTTCTGACGGCGTCGAGCTTTGATAAGCCAGAACGGATTTTGGAGGTCTAAAGAGGGACGGCGTCAGGAAGGCCATCCGGGAACCCTAAAAGCGGCGAGGTGACGGCGTCAGGATCCATAACGTGACGCCGTCAGCCCTTAATCTCTATATATAGTTTTGCAATTTTTTGTCATTAGTGTGGAACTTTTGTGTGTAATTTTGGGAGGAAACCCTAAGACGATTTTAGCAGCTTTTTCAAGGCTTTTTGCCTTGAGATCTTCCATGTTACATTGAAGATAAGTTATCAATTAATCATTCAATATGTCTATGTGTTGTTTGATTCTATCTTGTTCTTGTCTTTTGTTTAACATGCTAGGCTAGATTTATCTTGCGTTTGCTTAGATCTAATGAAACCTAGCTATTGATTATTGGTTATTAGTGTGTTATTAGTTGTATTGGATGATTGTTCATCTATGTTAGGCTTAAGAAAACTGGCTAACTTCCTATACGGTAACTTGCTTGAACGTCTTAAGAAACATGAACCAATGCGTACTAAGGTTTTTATGGTTGTATTTAATGCATGAGCGAATTCTAGTGATCCCATGTTAGGAGCTTCTTAGCCGGCTCGACATAGGAGTGAAGTAGGAGCTTGTAGAGTTGGGGAAGTACGTACGCCACCCCACGATTGGTATTAAGGAATACACCCATCATCCACGCAATTAATACACACTAATCAACCGGTAAAAGATAGTTAGGGAGTAAGGAAATCTAAGTAAACACATTTCTCTCCACATAAGTTTTACCACCTTTTCATTTTCAGTTATTTTATTTTATTTGCATTCGTAGTTACTTGGGTTAGTTGACTAGCAACTAATTCCGCCCACTCTTTCAAACCCGAGATTTTACTTGCTTTCATAAAATTATAAAAACATAAAAAGAATTTTCTCTCACCCTTAGACCTATTAGAGTAGTTTTTCATACCTAACGAACACTATTCCCTGTGGAGAACGATCAATCCCCCGTACTTACCACTACACTATACTACATCGGTCAGGTACACTGCCTGGTGGGGTTGTAAGCCTCTTGAGATCCCTCGAGAGGTAAAACCTACTGCGAGGGCGCAATCCCACGCATCAAGTGGCTTTGTGTTGTTTGCCTTTAAGACAAGCAATGCATGTTTGATCATTTTCAAATCTTTTGTGAGGTAAACCTCTTACCAAACCATTCTTAACAATTTTATTTATGGTTTTGAAGTTAATATGACCAAGCCTTCTATGCCATTTCATTGATTCATCCAATGTGGCCTTTGCAACAAGACAAGTTAAATTCTTTTTAGGAACAATGTTCTTCATGTCTACACTGTACATATTGCCCTTTCTAGGAATTCTAACAAGTACTTGACTTTCATCAGGTATCTTAAAATCAGGAGAAAGTACAAGACATTCAGTCTCACAGAAAAGAACATTGTTCTTTTTGTCACACATTTGTGAGACACTAAAAAGATTATAATTTAGCTCTTTTACATAGAACACATCTTCAAAATCTAAATTTCCAGTTTTAATGGTACCTTTACCGGAAATTTTGCCACCAACACCTCCTCCAAAGGTAACATAGCCTCCATCTATTGATTGAAAATCTGAGAGATAAGACTTGTTGCCTGTCATGTGCCTAGAACATCCACTATCTGAGTATCCTTGATCCTCTTGCTGATCATTTGAATGTTCCTGCACATAAATGAGAAGTATTAGTTTCTTTTGGGGACCCAAGCCATTACTGACTTGGATCTGCCTCTTGCATCAATGTAATTTAATCTTTTAAGGACAGTTGATGCAACATTGGATTTTAGAATCCAACATGCTGAGGCCTTAACAGCATTTGCCCTGTTTCCCTTAGCAGCAGAATGAACTGATCGCTTAGCAGCAGAATGAACTGCTAACTTTTCAGTTCTACCCTTTGGTTTCCAAACTTGTTTTTGAACCACTGCTTTTGTTTGAATGGGCCTTAGAACAATCTTTGGTGCATGTTTGAAAGATGTTTTTGCACCCTTAGCTGTTGATTTTGGGTTAACAGTCATAGATTGTCGAGCAGCAGGAACAATTAATCTAGCAGCAGGATCCATTTGTCTACCAGCAGGATCAGCGTTTGAGATAGACTTGTTTTTTACTGTTCTGGGTTTTGTTCTATTAACACTAGACCTAGAGTGAAAGTGAGTTTTAGGTGTTTGCCTTTTGTGGTTCACTCTATTGTTTTCATACCCTGTTACCCAATGGTTGCAGAAAGCTGCAAGATGGTCAAAACTACCACATGTGTAACAAGCTTTGTTATAAAAAGCAAAGTCATCACCTAATTGGTTAGACTTGAGGTTGTTCCAATTCCTTTGGTTACCTCTGGGCTTGTTGGTGGTTCTATATTGCTCACAATATCTAATTGGTTGCCTAACATGCTTAATGTTTGATTTAGGCCTATCAGTATTGTGTTTGACTATCTTAGGAACACTTGTTCCTACTTTCTTAACCACTTTAGGTTTAGACATAACTTGTTCTTCTTCATCACTATCAGTTGTGCAATCTTCAACAACTATAGCATCTAATTTCTTAACAAATGACACCTTGTCCTGATAAAGTAAAGTTTTATCTAAACTTTTACTTACTTTTTCTACCTTAAGACTCTCAGTAGTCTTAGAACCATATTCCATTATTGGTTCTTGAAACTCAGGTAAACCTGAATTCCCTAGGTCAATCCCTGGGGGTTTTGGGATGCCTCTATAAGGAGGTGGGACACTTTTATATCCTACTCCTGACTTAGCTCTATTAATCACCTAACATTCTACTATGTTGTGCACACTTCTAGAAGCATGTTCTAGTGCCTGAGTAGTCAAGTGAATGTTTTCATTTTCCTTTTTGAACCTATCATAAGCGTCTCTCAAAAGCTTAATTTCAGCATCTCTAAAGAATATGTCCTGTCTTAGGAGAGCTTTTTCATCAGAAAAAGCTAATTCATTTGCTTTATAGTGTGTGATTTGTTTCTCTACTTTCTCTAATCCATACTTATAGTTTATAAAGTTTTGAAAAGTCTTGCTTAGCTATTTCTTTTGATCATCATATTGTTTGATTAACACCTGTAGAGCATTAAGAGCAGTGCAAGTATTAGAACAAGCTTTATGATTTTGTACCTCAGTAGCAGAAAAAGCCATAAGTGCCATCTGAGCAGGAGTTTCTTCTTCATCTGCCATGAAGCTCCAATCAAAACCTAAGCCATCAATAGCTACCATAGCTTTTGGTTCAATAACCTCCTCTGTTTTGGATTTACTTCCAAAACCTCTATCCTTGCTATCTTGCTGCCTTGGTCTTCTGCACTCTCTTGAGAAATGACCCATCATGTGACAGTTATAGCACTCTATCTTTGACTTATCAAAACCAACAGCATCAGTGTTGCTGATTATGAGCTTCTTCCCCGTCTTGTGACAGAACTTCTTGGCTCTCATGCTAAGAAGAGAAATTTGCCATTTTAGATCCATTTCCTCCAGATCATCTTCATGGATCTCTTGGAGGTCTTCATAGGAGAGCATGGACCCATTATTCTTACTTGTAAGAAAGACACAACAAGTCTTTTCATCCAAAATACTTATGGTACTACTTGATGAACTAGCAGCACCAACATCATCAACAACTTTCACCTCTTCACTTGATTTTGAGGTACTAGGAGTTGACATAAATGCCTTGTTCCCAGTATTAGAACTAGTACCTCCATTCTTCTTCAAATCTTGCTCCATAATCTTGAAGTTGCTATACAAGTCCATCAGTTCCATGGTGTCTAGGTCTGGCTTGTTCTTCCAGACAACAACATGCATAGCCTACTCTTCTGGTAAGCTTCTCAGAAATTTTGAGTTCAAATCTTCTTGAGGCATTTCAATCCCAAGAATAGCAAGTTGGCTCACAATATTCTGAAGCCTATTAAACATGTGGTCAAGAGATTCATTGTATGTAGAGGAGAAGTTTTCAAACTGCTGCTTGAGCAGTGTCTTGTGGGTTTTCTTGGTGGCTTCATTTCCACCATACCTGGCAATAATAGCTTCAAACAACGACTTGGCATCTTTGAACTTGCTGAATTTTAGAAGTTGATCATTAGGAATGGTCATCATCAGCATGCTTCTTGCCTTCAAGTCATTTTTCTTCTTTATTCTATCTTCTGCAGATGATGGCTTTGTCTGCAGAGTTGACACAACTTTGCCGTCCACTGTTGATGTAGTGGTGGTAGGCTGGTAAGAGTTTCCATCTTCAATGATTTCCCAAAGTGCATAATCTTGCACTTGGAAATATTGCTCTATCCTCAGCCTCCACATCTCAAACTCATTATGTTTGAGCATGGGAATCTTTGCAGCAACATTTGTCTGAATAGATTCAACGTCCATTTCTTCAGCTTCTTCTTCTAAATCAATAATATCAGCATGTTCTCTGATACCACTTGTTAGGATTCGACACACGGTTAAGGTGGTTAAACCTTTTGTTCTTTGTGTGTATGATATATTGAGTGAATATGATTAAGTATGCGGAATCTACTTAATCACACGTAGAAGGTTATTTGTGATATGGAAATGGAATGGTTGTGATTGTTATATGACAAGGAACAATGAAAGATTAACACCAAACGATTCAATATTATTAATGATAATAATACGAGTGATCTTGAAATATCACTAGGGTTACAACCTTGAATCTTATGTTCTTACAACTTGTGATATTCTTATGTTTGTTCTATGTCTTAACAGTTATGAGTTCTAATAATAACATACAACTATTCGACTTATGCACATCGACACATAATATCGAGACTAAGATCTTCTTTTATAGTCCAAGAAGATCTTTTCAATATTGCTTAAAGTCTAGCCGAACTACTTGTTAACTTATCTTGAGTGTGTCAGTACATAAGATACAACATGTATCTGTGTACACAACTTGTTAACTAAGCACATGGGGTAAGATATTATCTACCGTATATTGTTGACCAAAATACAAATAATATCTTTTCATACTTATCCACTTAGCAGCAGAATGTTCATTAGCAGCAGCAATGTTAACACTAGCAGCAGAATCCTTCAGCAGCAGAATGTTAAGCCTAGCAGCAGAATCATTTATCGCTAGCAGCAGAATCAAATGTTCTAGCAGCAGGAACAAACATTAACAACAGGAACCAAATGCACTAGCAGCAGAATCACACTTAACGTTTTTCTTTGAATAGAATCCGATATTAAACTTCTTGAATATTTAATTCTCAACAATTATCTCAAGACATTCTAGAGATAATCTGGGTTACTACCAAGATAACAAGCTTGTAGCTCCCACTGAATTACAGATCATTACATTAATATATGTTTTTCAGTAATTACAACACTATGCTCCCACTGGATTTGACAACATTATAAGTGTTTCATAACCAGTAAAAGCAAATAGTGTGCTATTTACTTTCCTACAACTTTGAATAATCCCAAACGTAACAATTACTTAGGTACTAAAGAATGTATTCTACTTTGTACATGATGAACTATCCATCAATTTAATTAACTTGGAAATAATTGGGCATACAATTTCTTCCTTAATTTAACTACCATCCCCACAATGGTATGTAGCATCCAAAAGTGGTCAAAGCACAACAACTAGACAAAGTGTGCTAGTTTGCCTTTTACCAATTTTGCGGTAACTAGTCTAGCTTCTAATTTAATAACTCATAAAATGTGCAATTTTCTTAACTATTAAAATTTTGCTATGAGTTATTTCTTAGAATTTAGACAATTCTAATTTTCCCATTATACCCTTCTCATACATGAAAAGGTATATGGTTTAAGTCTCACTCTTCTCAAAGAAAGTAGACTTGGTTTATTCTTTTAGTAAAGTTGACTCTAACCAAAACCCCTACGGGTGTAGATCAATTTTCCGCTAAAAGAATGCCCCACGTTTACGGTTTTTAACGTTGCATTAATACATTAAATGAATTTACAAAATTCAATTTTAGTATTTTCGATAATAATTTTTCAAGAAAAGAAAATTACCCAAGAAATACAATATATCCATTTAATTTTCTTGAAAACTAGGATCCAACTTTCCATAGTTCCACCACATCAGTTGATCTGCTAGCAGTGAAAGTACAAAAGATGGTAATTGTCGAACAATAATCGCGAAACAATTTCCGACTCCTAAATTTATGGGAATTACATTTGCCAAACAATTTGCAATGTAAGCATGTTTCTTCCCATCTCATGCTTTAAGTCTCAAGGTCTCACTTATAACTTAATTAAGTCGTCTAATTTAGAAACTTGTAAATTCACATAGATCCATTACATTCAGTTGATCTGCTAGTAGTGAAAAAATGCAATTTACCTTGTCATTAATATCTGTGTCATGGTCTCACTTACGCCAGATATTAACTTCAAGTGTCTCTTATAATTAGATAGCATGGACTTAAATTTTATAGGGTATTTATTTTGATGTGACAATCAAAATATGTACAAAGAAGCATGCACTCATCTTTGTATCATAGGTTTTCAAAACAATTTTAATTACCAATTAGCTAAGAGTTAAATCAACAAAGTTTTAATTGAGGCGTTGAGTAACTTACAACTTTGCCTTAAGATGCTTCGTACATATAATGGTGTACTTGATAAGTCTAATTTGACGCACAGGCGAGCGGAGAGACAGAATGGAGTCTCTTTAAGGCCACAATTTAATGCGAAACCAACCTTATACCCACTTTATAGTTTGTCAACATTAGGTCCACCGCTTCGACCATTTGTACAGTTGCATCAATCAATTAAAAGTTTATGATTCTAAGTCTTATAAAATTATGTTATAAATTATTAAATTGCTAGTCTCGCCTGGGAGCAAATTACCGTGCGAAGCGAACCACTGTCGGCACATAAGACTTGGCAATAAATAATTTACCACATCAAGGTTTCATAGTTATTAGGTCCATTTAATTTTTATATCAAAAATCACCCTCTTTTTGCTTACAATTCAAGAACAATTTAAACAAATAAGACAAGTAATTTTAACAAAAATTAAATAAACACAAATAACGTATATAATCTTAACAATTAAATCATATAACCACATGCAAACCTTTTGATAAATCCTATTAATAATCTATATGTGTAATTATTAATGTATATAATTACTAAAACTTTCATTGGTTTTCGAGCGCATTGTACCCAATGGACCACAGACGCCAACAATTGACCGCGTAAGCTTTAATAATTAAATACCACATTGCACATAACTGATTCATTAATTTAATAGATTAGGTCTTCCCTAATTTTAGATTTATCTAAAACATGTAGCAAACAAACCCTAATCCATGATTTCTTTGCATGAAAAAATCATGGATCATTCAGGAACGCAACCCTTATTCAAATAAACACATAAACATGTCCTAATTTAGGGTTACAAAACTAACTTTTTAATTAAGAAGGGTCGAACTCCCCCTCCCCCCCCCCCCCTAAATTATGGATCGAATTAATTTTTAGATCTAGTAATAAAACCCTAAAAAAAATCGACTTGCATACATGTAAATCCAAATCTAGATTTGATTTTTATTATGTGTTTCGATAATAACAATTACATGTTAAATTGGCTCGTGATGCCACTGTTGGATTTAAATAACTTGACAATCAATTAAATAAATAAACACATCAGAGCACGTATAATAGCGGAAGCAAGGATCATATTTAACATGTATAAAGTATTACCGAATATTAAATAGTTACGTACCTTTTAGATCCTAGCAAGAACAAGGATCAAACATGAATTCTTCTTCACTATTCTTGAACTAACAAACCAAGATTAATTACTAAAGTAAGTAATATCTAAGTTCATGACACACGTGCTATAACCGATCAAAGGTTGATGCTAGTGAATGAACACAATTATTAAACCAAACTATTTGTTTAATAAACTATAATACTGTACGATACATATTATAATTATCATGCATAGTACGATTCATACAATATGAATCATATCTTTAAAGCTACTGTACAATGCTATATCACATAGTACGATGCATATCTATAATTCATATATTCAAAGCTACTGTACATTACAATATCTATTAATATATGATTCATAGTACGATCCATATCTATCATGCATGGTACGATGGCTGCAAGGAATAGTAGGTAGATGACTTTGTGTATATTAATTATCTGTACATGGCTTGTCGAACAACCAAGCTTAGATATTATAATGTCACAGACATTTAGGTTATTATATTGTCGTCCGACTATTGGAGCAAATGAGGATTTTATAGGCTCCAAACTTGTTCTTCAAGTTTGAGTCTAATACATCCTCAAGTTCCAAAACTCGACACTTAACCCCTTCCTTTTTCCTTTTGTGTCCAAATAATTAAAATATATATATATATATATATATATATATATATATATATATATATATATATATATATATATATATATATATATATATATATATATATATATATATATATTAATTATTCCTTTGATCATTCATACGTAAAGTGTGCAATCCCTCAGTCCCGTGTTCGATTCTAGTCATACACGATTTAATATTTTTCCAAAACTCTAACACTAATAAACCTAGAGGAGAAAGGTAGCAACTTGTTAAGAAGTGGGGATGAGATAGAAAACCCGTTTGTGATGTTGATGTGCAGCAAAACGCGGCTGGGAGCCCAACCGCCGGCTGAGGACCACACTGAGCTGCCTGAACCGCCGGTTCAAGATTGAGCCACGGCGGCTGAGCCTTTTCTGTCCCACAAACAAAACCCAACCGCCGGTTCAAAGCTGAGCCGCGGCGGTTGGTGTTAGGCTGTTTAAAAAAAAAAAAAAAAAAAAAAAAAATCTTTTACTCTTGTCTTGCAAGTTAATCTTCAGCTACAATATTTCTTGTGTGCTTGTTTTTTTGTGTTTTTGTAGAAATGTGTAAGAGAAGCTACTCAAGAGGAAGAGAACCCGCTCATTGCTTTGTACGTAAGACAAGGTCGAGCCATGAAAGAAGGTAGTCTCATGCCGATTACTAGTGAACACTTGAAGTGGGGAAGGCTAAGCAAGGAGGCTAAAGCTTGTTTCAATAGCCGTTTAGCTAAGTTACAAAGGAAGGATCTTGCGCAACCAAAGTTGGTTAATTGGAATTTGATTAAGAAGTATAATATCTATGAGAATCTAGAGAAGTTGATGGATGTTAGCACGGAGTATGAAGATGGAAGTGTTTTTGAGGATATTAGTTTCGAGCTCGCTCTTAGGATCAATGAGAAGCAAATCTACAAATAATGGTGTTTGGAGTTCTTTTCCACCATTTATTTCAATCAAGAGGTGAATTTGAGTAACATTTTGAAAGAAAAATGTATTTGGTTTCGCTTGTGTGGGGATGATCATGTGTTGACTTTGCTAGAATTTGGGAAATTGCTTGGTTTGTATGATGATAATGATCTTGCTGAAGAGGAGTTTGTTGTTCATTTTGGTAAGTTGGAAAGGGAACCACCAAAGTATGATGGTACTAAGATTTGGAATGAGATTGGAGAACCGAGTAATTCAAGACCAAAGGTGACGGAAATTCATTCACCAATGGCAAGGCTTTTGCACAAGATACTTGTGAACTCATTTGTACATCGAGGTAATAGTCAAGACAAGGTTCATCAACCGGATTTGTGGTTGATTGAAATGATGATGAGTAGTCGTGATGGAAAGAAGTTGAAGATGAATGTGGCATGGACCTTGGCAGTTTATTTGTCCAAGAGAGCAACCCTTATGTCGGAGCATGGTTTTATCAATGAAGGCCATTATGTGTCAAATATTGGAAGAAGTTTGGGGTATGCTACACAAAGTGAGTTGAATAGGATTACGGTAATGAAAGATTGTGAAAAGCTTGACAAGAAGAGTTTGCATGGTTTGCTTGATCATGATAATATGTGTTTGGTTGAGACTATTGCAAATGTAGTTCGTAACCAACCACCACCACAACGAATGAAAGAACCATCGGGGCTTGAATCGGGATGGGGTGAATGGCATGCGAACTTACCACAAGTTGAGAAGAGAGAAGTTTGGAGAGATATGTCTATGATGAGGATTGGACATTAAATGGATTATTGTGCACCGATTCTCACACACCTTGGTCAACAAAGTGTTCCGCCATATTCTTTTCCAATGACTTATGACCCGCCTAGTGTTCCACCTTACCCATACCCATATACACCATACCCATTGCAACATGTACCTTACCCAACATCATCTAGTGCATTTCAAGGAAGTGAAGGGTACAATGTTAATCATGAGGGGTTCATGGGTTATTATTCTTCTAATATGGGACCAAGGGTTTATGAAGCATGAACATCGTCTGGAGATGTTGGCGTTGGAACATTGGTTGATTACCAAGGAGATGACTATGAGGACATGGATGACGAATGATTTTGACTATCATTCGCGGTTTTATATGATGTGTAATGGATAATTATTCTATCTTTTCCCTAGTACTTTATTTCTGAATTATTATTATGTGATGTAGGATTTATTATTATTATTTAGGATTTTATTAAGCACTTTATTATTATTATTTTTGTGTGTTTCTTTTTGTATGTTTTGTGCATGTGTTTATTTTTCAGGTTAAGATACCATGGAATTATTGCTCATTCATATGGTTGGTACATTTTGGAGTTTGGAGTGACCAACTCATGCGTTAAATACCAAATATGGATCTCGCATGATTTCTCGGTGATATCATTTACTATTTTATTTTTCCCTATTTCCTTTGCTTTGAAGTTAATTTTTCACATTGAGGACAATGAAAAACTTAAGTGTGGGGGAGGGAAGTAAATAGTGAAAATGATCTTGTTTTTAAATTTTTTGTGATTATTTTGGAGTTTGTTTTATTGCCCTTAAGGAAATTAGTCATTTTTATACCTAAAAGATTATATCTAATTAAAACAACTTGGAATTTTCAAATAGCATAAAAATTACAATTTGAAAATTTTAACGTATCTCGATTAAGTGAAGCGATCCGTTCTTGGGATTGATAACATTACTTGTGCATTTATAGCCTATTCTACAAATATGTGAGGATTTGAGCCTATCATTTGAAGCATATCTTTATGCTTAAATTCTATTTTCTTGCTATGAGTGTGCCGGTGATTGAATTGATTCTAGAACTTGTGCTTGTCATGCATTACGAATTCCAAAGTAAGGTCACATTCGTGTGATATAAATGAATTTAAATGATAAGAGGCAACTTAGGATTTCAACCAAATGGCCTTCCATTTACATATATTGATATATTAGCTAGCCACATTGGTTAGTTAACCACTTTTTATGGACCCATTTGTTAGCGCTCATTTTTAGCGCTAGATACCCTTAGTTCACCCTTTGAGCCATTCTTTTCGTTTTGTTACATCCATAAAATAAAAAAAGATTTTACACCTTTAAACTTTAGCCTAACCTTTTTGTCAAGTCAAATCGATGAATTACTTGTTGTTGGCGTGAAGAAGTTTTTTTTTTATGATTATGAGCTTACACTTTGTATTTCGGATATACCTTTTCGATGAAGACGAAGGTAGCTACTTCTTATTTGTATTTTTGAGGTATATGCTCATCCAAAGTGTGGGGGATATGAATATATATATATATATATATATATATATATATATATATATATATATATATATATATATATATATATATATATATGATAAAGAAATATATAGCCAATGTGCTATAATTATGAAGATGGAGGAAAAAGAAGTATTGTGAGTTATCGAATAGCCAATGTGCTAAGACGTGATGTTTATATATATGGTGATCGATGAAAGAAATCAAAGAGAAAGGAAAAGTTGATTCGGAGGCTATAATCATTTTGGGATACATGGTTTGATTCTTTTTGCAACAAGTGATTTTGGTATTTGACTTGATTATTGTTACATTACTAAATCCACTAAATAATCCCATGCATTATCCTAACCCTTTTTGCTTTGTGAAGATATCGACTGTACGAATATTCTAGTGACCATCCGGTTCTTGAATGATCGAATAACGCGCCAGCGATCCAAGGTATTTTACTTTAGTGACCATCCGTTGTTTGAGTAAATCAAGAATTCGCGCTAGCGATCTATTATGTTTGTACTGAAGTTATTTGAGCACAAGTTGATAATAACCCTCAGCCTAACATTTCAACCCGAATAAAAGTCCTCTTTGATAAGTTTATTTATTTCTTACAGGATTTGGATTAGTTTTGATACTTATACAAGCTTATGGTATGAAATGAAATCATGACTGAGCAATTGAGTGAAATACACTTCCAACAAAAGAAATGAGTGTGAGTGAATTATATTATTACTTTCTTTTCATGAGGAGCTTAGTTATGTTATCTAGCTTGATCGAGTACTTCATTTAAATTTCACGTATAAATAGTAAAAATCACTTTTTGATCTTTTGCTTTGGCAATAAGGAAGATTAGTGAAAATTTTGAGAATCATGATGGTTGGCTATTGGAACTTTTAAGTTTGAGGATGCATATATACATGCATTATAAGTAGTAATAAATAATGAATATAAAAAAATGAAATATTGTGTGATTAAAAGCTTCCATTCAAAAGAATTATTTCCATTAAAGAGTCTAACAGACCGTGTGATATATTCCATTCAAAAAAATTGTGTCCATCAAAGAAACCAACAAACCGTGTGATATATTTCATTCAAAAGAATTGTTTCCATTAAAAAGTCCAACAAACCGTGTGATATATTGTTTTCTTTTAAAATTAAAGTTTAAGAATGCAGTAAGGGATATTTTAGAGAAACACCTTACTTATGTTTAAGCCTTATTAAGTCTTTAAGAAAAAGATGCACCCTCTATAAGTAGTAAAAATAACTTATAATTTCAAATTTGAATTCTTGATAAGTTTGAAACTTAAAATCTATTATAGGAGAGTGATTTGGTTAGCATATGTTTGCTTATATACGTGGTCAATAAGTCCGTGTTTATGTTTTGTCAATTTTGATCGGAATTGTAGGAAGCAATTACTTAACTAATTTTTAATTTCATTAATTGCTACAAGTCACCAATAAAGTCATTTAGGATTCCATTTATAGAAGTTTTAAAACTACCATGAGTTTTTGAATTCTTTGATTTGAAATTGTTATTATATCCAACGAGGATGAATTATTTAAAGCAAATTGTAAAATGCATTTAATGATAATCGCTTTACTTTTATGATATATCATGTATTTATTTTGAATTTAATCTTGATTGGGGCATTTAAAAACATGCCAAATTTGGAGATTATATCATGTAATCATTTTGAATTTAAGCTTGATTGGGGCGTTTAAAAACCAGTCAAAGAGTTCGATGAAGAAGGTGTCTATACCTCAAATGTCGTGTACTAATAAGTTTTACGTGATAAATAACGTGCATTGTTACATATCTCATAATAGATGTAATGTTTTATTTTTCAGTTTCACTAAATGTTTTTATATGTTTTTTGTTACGTGTTTAAAAAATTTCTTTAAGTTGAATTATCACATGTTACAAACTTTTGCAATAACATTTTGATATTATCACGTTATATGTATACACGTTAAACGAAACACTTAACCACAATATCATAACTAAGTTATTTGCCGCTAGAAAATCCCGTTGCTATGCATGACTACTCGTCTATTCCATTAAAAGTCAAAAAGAATTTAATTCTAATTAACTACATACATACAGAATATTATTAATGATATATTTATGGCAAAAATATAAAAGAAAACATAATACCATTACCCTTATTATTATGGATTTTGTTAACCAATGCCCACTCAGAGGTTAATGTGTAGTTAATGAACACAAACTTTTTTAATTAACTAAAAAATGCATTAAATACACATTAAATGAACTTGTAAATTACTATATTTGAACATGATTTTCACTTAATGAACACAATATCATAACTAAGTTATTTGCCGGTAGAAAATCCCATTGCTATGCATGGGTACTCATCTATTCATTTAATGAACATATATCATAACTAAGTTATTTGCAGCTAGAAAATCCAAGTTATTTGCCGTTGCTATGCATGGGTACTCATCTATTCAATTAAAAGTCAAAAAGAATTTAATTCTAAGTTATTTGCCGCTAGAAAATCCCGTTGCTATGAATGGGTACTCATCTTTTCAATTAAAAGTCAAAAAGAATTTAATTCTAATTAACTACATACATACAGAATATTATTAATGATATATTTATGGCAAAGATATAAAAGAAAACATAATACCATTATTATTATTATTATTATCTATATTAAGGAAATCATATTACATCAAACATAGTTTTTGAATCATCAACACCTATATATATTTGAAACGTAAAGAGTCCACTAAACACTTCCTGCAAATCAAACATGAAATTAACCATAGGTGCACTTTTTATCCTCACAACACTTTCATTCGGTGTTGCTTTAAGGCCAAATGGTCTTATTTATTTTAGGATATGGATCCACAATAGTATTTTAGAAGACCTTTCACTCCATGTCTATAAAAGAGGTGGAACTGATTATGGAAGAGCCACACTTCGTTATCATGATGATTTTACATGGAAATCTGAGGTGGGTATAGGTACACAGGTTGTAGGCGAATTTTGGTGGGAATCAAAATATACACATATTAGTGTTTACAATGGAGACGTTTTTAATTTGTGTTTCGATGGAAATTATTTGAAGACACAACATTGTTATTGGAGGGTACAAACAGATGGATTCTATATAAGTCAGTATAACCGTACAGATCCTAAATATTGGAACCTTTGGCATACATGGTAGAACTTGTAATTGCCTTATCAACAAACACAATATAATTATTATATAAAGTTGGCTATTAATGTTTGGTCTTATTGTTATGCTATTTTACATATTGTCAAATAAACCTATTCTTAACGTGAAAATCATTCTCATATTGTTAGAAATGCATCATTAGACAAAATGTTATACGTTTTAGTAATGCTTTCGAGTTTCACACAATACTTATTATCTTACAAAAATTGTTCGTAGCACCATCTTTACCATGTTCCTTGCATTATAAATACGCGTTATTATCAAACATGGGCCATTTGGTGGTTCATGTGTGTTTTTAATCAAAAGCTCCAAAAAACCAGTAGTTGACATTTATGGATTAGTATTTTAGTATTTGACTTTGTATTGACTCTTGACTATACACAGATACATTTTAAAACTTAAAATCTATTATAGGAGAGTGATTTGGTTAGCAATATGCATCCTTCAAAGCATAAAATTCCGCAGTCATGAAAGAATTTGTAATGTAGTTTTGGAAAGTATTTATAAATACGTGGTGAATAAGTCCGTGTTTATGTTTTGTCAATTTTGATCGGAATTGTAGGAAGCAATTGCCTAACTAATTTTTTATTTCATTAATTGCTATAAGTCACCAATAAAGTCATTTAGGATTTAATTTATAGAAGTTTTAAAACTACCAGTAGTTTTTGAATTCTTCGATTTTAAATTGTTATTATATCCAACGAGGATGAATTATTTAATGCAAATTATAAAATGCATTTAATGATAATCGCTTTACTTTTATAATACATCATGTAATTATTTTGAATTTAAGCTTGATTGGGGCGTTTAAAACATGTCAAATTTGCAGATTATATCATGTAATCATTTGAATTGGGTTTTTCTAAAATGTGCCCTCAAACACATGTTAATGTGTGATAATCAAACTTGTTCTTTCCATAAAAATTATCAAATGCAATTAATGCACGATAATTATACTTAAAAATTACTATAATTACATGTGATTTTCTATTTAACGAACTAGTATTTGACATTTTTATTCGCTCAAACATGTGTCCTCGGGGCACATGTTAGAAAAACCCGAATTGAATTTGCCATTTTTTTTTTTTTTTTAAGTTTTAATTGCTTATCCGAAGTACTGGCTTATTACCTTCTTGTTTGGGTAAAGCGATAAGTTTTCACATCCCACTTTGGGTAAAGTGACGAGGTACCCTTTTTAAGGATGTCAAACACATTGCAAATGCCAACAACATATCCTCTAAATGCGTTTGGTTAATGGGTTTTGACATGGGCATAAGAGTTGATAGCTAAAAATGGTTGTTTGGTATACAATAGTGGGCCCAAGGATTGAGCATTAGAATCAAATACTGAAAATCGTGCATATATCAACCCAAGCTAGGGAGCCCGGTTTATAAGAATACTACATCCGTTTTGTGTCTTTTTCCAAAGTTAGTGGGCCTACTTTTCTTCTCAACCTCTCTTCCATTATTTTTTTTTTTAATAATAATTAGACGAATACTCGCACAAATCAACGGTGTATAGCGGAAAATAATTATACTTGCAAACTTGTTGTTCTTGTGTGACCCTTTATGCAACTGTTTTTTTTTTTTTTTTTTTTTTTTTTGTATTTATTATTATTATTATTATTATTATTATTTTGCGTCTTTATTTTTTTAATTGATGCAATCGGCTACAAGCGTGAGACCCTGGACAAATATCTTCACAAACCATTTTTTTTTTTTTTTTTTTTTTTTTTTTTTTTGTAAGTTCATAAACAACCGTGTGATCGTTGCCATTTATAAAGACATTCTAACCATATTTTTTATTGATAGACCAAAAGTAAATTTTGCCACATTTAAAAAGTAGTTCCATATCAACTTGTGTTGTAATGGGTATATTAAGCATTAGACATTACTCAAAAGTAAAGAACTTTTAAGTTTGTGGATGCATATATACATGCATTATAAGTAGTAATAAATAATAAATATAAAAAAAGAAATATTGTGTGATTAAAAGCTACCATTCAAAAGAATTGTTTCCATTAAAGAGCCCAACAGACCGTGTGATATATATTCTACTAGCTTATAGACCTGTGAAGTCTACGGGTTTTTAAAAGAATGAATGCATAAAAAAATTAAGCGTGTGAGTAAAGAAAGAAAAAACAACGAAGGTAAAGATTTTGTATTGTTTTTAATAGAATAATATGTAATAAGTGAATGATACAATAAAGAAACATGGATGTAACTATTAATCTAATAAACGTCCATACACGCGGGATAAAATCTTCATGGTCTTCTCCTTCTCCAATTGGTAGATAGTCTTGGAGAGCAAAGCTATGTAGTCAACGTCAAACACTTGAGTAGTCCATGGACATTCCGTGAACACCTAAAAAAAAAGAAAAAAAGGAAGTTGCTGATAAGAATATATGTAAAGTTAAAAAATTGTACTCCATATAAAACATGCCAGTTATATAGTTGTACATACCTGTTGAACATTAATCATAGGCCTTAAAGTACTTCTTTATAGACAACGTTTGTAGTACTTTTCGAGATATTACCGTCTTCATCACAAATTACAGCCTTCAAACCTCTTTTGCTTTTGACCCTGGAAACAGGAACCTAAAGATTGCAACTTTTTAGGGATCATCTTTGAAGAATAAAATGAATGCAATTTTTATTTTTGCCTAAAACTAACATAATATATTACTTCAAATAAAAAATACATCATGTATTAGTAAAACCAATATTGATTAACAACTAAAACTATAGTATCTATATTAATACTAACTTTCAAATAAATCTCATTAGATATGTAAAAGTAGTTAAGTCATTCATTTTTAGGAGTATTTTTTTAATTTCAAGGCTATGTATTAATGTGGTCATTTTTTGCTACTGATCAAGTGTAATCAACGTTTGCATCATGGACCAGTGTACATATGATATATTCTACCACAGGCAAAAGACTTGTTATGCATATATATTCACCATGAAACATAGAAAACACATCATGTGAAAATTCAGATTCTTAAACAAAAAAGTCACTCAAAATTACAGCCATATTAGTTGTTTGAAGTACATATTGTGTTGTATGAGATTATTTGTTGACTTGGTGTAAATGCCAAGTGGAAACAAAAGTCTACTTTCCAGATGTTTAGGGGTCCTTTTGGCCCAAAAATTTTAATTCTTCAACGGTTGGGTAAACCTACTTACAATATCATCTACTGTTAAAAAAAAATACGATATGGGGTAATTTCCCTTCGGTTGGGCCCAATCATCCTTTTTAAAAACCCTAACGGTACTTTGTAGATATTTATAAAAGTAAAAATGACAGTTTTGGAACTAAATGTGAAGGGTTGAAACAAATTTGTTTACAAAAACAGGCCCCAATTCAGAGTCTAAAAACAATCTAATGAAATCAACTAAACTTAGAAACAGGTTCTCCAAAAAGAACCAATAATAACTGATTTTTAAGGCCCATAAATAAAGAGTAGACATTTCTGAAGTCACCCCTTTTTTATTTTAAGGTCTATAAAGAAGTGTATGATCAGCCTACCTTTTTCGCTTGCTGCATTTGAAACTATTGGAGGAAAACAAAATAATGTGGAAGATGAGGCTGGAAACCCAAAAGGGGCTACAAAATTTAAAAAATAGTTATTCGCTTCATGGGATCAAAACAAGCATTCCTTTTGGGGTTAGATCTTTCAACCAGGTGTAAATCGCTGGGGGAAAGGGGATATTGCCACATGAAAACAAACAAAAATTTGATTTTAGTTGATTAAAAACAACTATTTCCAATTAAAAATGATGAATGAACCCAAAAAAAAAACTGCATGGATCAAACTGAAATTTCGGAAAAGAAAAACTAAAACTGAGATTGTTTTAATTTTAAAATTTTGGTCAGACAATGTGAGTTTTTCCCATTATTGTAAAAAATTGAGTTTGTGTTCACTTCAAAACAAAAAATATGCTTTTTGCCCTGGTCTAAAAATGACCCTCTGACCCCCCCGATAGCCCCCTTTAAAAATTTAAAGACCCTAAACAATTAATTTAAAGTGAGGAAAAAAATTTTGTTTATCTGCAATTTGGGAAAAGGACTAACCCAAAGGAAAGCCCCGACTTTTTAAAATATAACATGGACACACAAAAACATATATATTATTTTGAGAGAGACACCAAAAAACATATGAAAAAGG